>CABFOV010000297.1:97739-115060 GCA_902141375.1 Timema poppense
TTTTTTTTTTTTTTTTTTTTTTTTTTAGAAAAAATAATATCTTAACTTGTTTGTAAAGTTACGAAACCATTGTTGAATGAAGTAACGTCACATTTTAAATACATTGATACGTAGATCGTAGCACATGTGCCATATTTCTTACGTAGGCAGAGCACCAAATCAGTAGGGAGGTTAGAAGATAGTCCGAGGGTAGAGAAACTTGATGAATATCAAATGTTAAAACGTTAAGGAAACACAAGGATAACTTTAAATGTAAGTAATATTTGTGAAAGTATTTTTTTTCTATACAAAATAATCAAGGAATTGTTTATTCTAAATCCCTTGTAAATAGGCAAGGAATAAGACAAAAAATTAATATAAATTAACAATACACATCTATAACAATCATCATAATATACCTGAATTAAATATTAAAATCTTATATTCTTTATAGCAGGTTAGTGAGTTAGAGGCTCAAACCCCCAACTGGTTTACTAAGGGTGTTTTTCTAATTAATATCGTATTTTATCTTCCCGCAAATTTGGTTACATTTACTCTTGGTTCAACCTCTACCATCTCATATCACCAGTACTGTGAAATGTAACTAGGATGCGTAAAGAAAAAAATAAAATATTTTAAATTATTTTTATCAAAACATAATCTATACTAATATTATAAAGAGGAATGATTTGATTTTTTTTTTTTTTTTGTAATGGATGAACTCAAAAACTAATAGACCGATTTTAAAAATTCTTTCACCAATATAAAGCTACATTATCAGCGAATAACAAATTTAATTTATTCTTCATAAAATTGTCGATAGTCACTCATATTTTATGGTAGTCTATGATGATTCTTCAATAAGTGTGTTGAAAATAATAATGCAGGGAGGGGAGAGGAAAGGGTCTAGTTACTTATATAACTTATGTAAAAAACACTTATAATATTATTTTGAAGGCCTATATTTCCCCGACATAAGTATTTAAAAAATGATTGGCTGATTTATTATATGAACTAAATATTACTGGTATGGGTAAAGGTTTTTGTAAGTCTAAGCAAAATAGACTAATTTTTATTTTATGATATTAATTGTTTTAGTGGGTAGCTCCAAGTTAATGAAATGATATATCAGATAATTATCTACGTTTATTAAATATACTAAAGTTAAAAATTATCTATGATAAAAACTTTAAGCTAATAATCTCTATTATAATGATTTATTTCTTTACCTCATCTTGGTAATTTCTTGTTTTCCTACTTGTTTAAATTGGTCTGATGGTAACATATTATTTTTTAAGGTTTTTCAAGAAAATTCTCATTACTTAAGATCCATGAAACTGTAATACTACTTCACTACGTCATTACTTACCGTTGAAAAAAAAATTACCCTTGTCTTGCTTGTATTTTTCATTAAAGGTGGCAGATAATTTAATGGACGCAGTTTGCTTTGTTTTTAAAGGGGTGGAGGATTGGGTCTCGGGTTTCTCAATGTGCTGGGGCGGACAGTAGTCGATGCAGGAGGGGGGGAGAGGGGATGAAAGACCAGACCTGCGAAATTCGTTTCAATGCGCGAGCTCATTAATTTAGTGTGAATTAACAACGGAACCCAATGCCACAATGAATGACTTGGTGAAATACGTCCTAAAAAAAGATAAAGGGCTTGGGTGAGGGCCTTTGCAGAAGGGGGACATTTGGCGTGGATAGACTATAGACACGATGGAAGAAAATACTGTAATTACTCATTAGCACGACGCGCTGGTGCTGCTACAATGCAGAGAAAACTAATAGTTGCTACCTCCTTTAGATAAAAAATATTACTTGTGTTTGTGGGCATGCAGTTTAAATGTTAAGCTCATTTTATCTGGTTTGCTTGTGATGGGAATGTTGGTGCTTTAATCTTGTCTTGGTGTACCAAGAATAAAAATAAAATAAAAAATTCACTTGGATGTTAAGGTGTAAGTTCGTGACCCAGACCTATTTATTAGGAGGACCTATTCACAAACTGGAGGCAGTTTTTTTGCATGAATGAACTTCCATCCTTTTTTCATATGAAAACTATAAAAAAAATTATAATAATAAAATACAAACTTCTAATAAAGCGGTTTAAATTAAATAAAACAAATCCCAGATAATCCTCTCAATTTTATGGTGGTGATATATCGCCTTAAAATTCCCCCTTCTTATCCAGTTTATTTAGGCCCACCGATTAAAATTGGCGATGGCTATAAACACACACAGGTGGGAATAAAGGCATCTGTCTCGTTTGGTTCGATGATTAAAAAAATTGATGTTTGCTTACAAACAAAAAGAGATGAAATAATTTAAATAAATTTTGCAACCCAATCGTAAAACATTCTCATAATATACTAGGCCAATAGTCTAGATTAAAACGTTTAAAAATATGTTTTAAAAACAAAACTAAGTAAGTTTTATCCAGAAAAACAAATATGTTATACTGTTTAATACGATAAATACTTTTCATATTAAATATTAAAATAAAATTGTTTAAATTATTTTTGAAATGTCTTTTTTTTAAATAAGTTATTTACAAGCCACCCTTAAAATATTCATAGCTGAAAGATAAAAATATATTATCATTCATATTGATCAACAAATCCCATATCCCCATTTAAACTAAATCTTAAAGACCACTTTCTTAAAGAAAAAACGATTTTTCTTAACATTTGCTATACTTAAACTTTTCTATTTGAAATAAATCTTAAAGACTACTTTATAAATAAATAATTACAATTTTTTCTAAAATTTGCTATACCTAAACTGAAATTAAATTAAATTAAATTAAATTATTTTAGAAAAAGTACATAGGCCTATAATATTATATACTTATTTAGTCTATGGCACTATGAACTCGAAATGTCATTGCCGCACTTACAAAAGTATCCTTATCTCTAGCTAGTTCTATCTAGTTTATCTCACCACAACCTATTACTAATGTTATCTCACATCAGCCTCTAGGTCTTTCCAATCGTCTCTTTCCATAGGTTTTCCCAGTCAATACCACAATACACGTTTCTAGAATATATCGTTAGAGCTGCATGTCCTGCACACCGTATTATACGACAATTTATCATCCTAGTATTATTTTTTGTCCCCAGATACCAATATTGAAACAAATTATTAAATATATTTTTAAAAGATTTAAAAAATTTCAAAAATATCAGATATTAGTTAACTATTATTAAATATTCATGTTTATAAAAGCCAACGTATACAATTATTTATATTATAAAAAACCTAGCAGAGATCAATTTTTAACAAAAACAAGTAAAGCCATTTATAAAATGTTTCAAATTTGTTTAGAGCTAGCCATTATTAAAATTTCTCAAAAAAAAAATTTTTCGTTGCAAAAAGCGTGTATGTATATAATTATATTTATTTGTTAAGTCACATTCAATCTAAACATAATCATTATAACCTATTCAAAAAGTTAAGTAATAATAATAATCTAGCACCGCGTCTTACTACCCGTTCGGTTTATACGCTTCAAGTACTGATTACTCTAATGAACTAGGAATTGGGAAGGTTGAATTAGAGGAAGTGATTCCGAATTAGCGTGGAGGGAGAGTGGAAAATCATTTAAGAAAAACCACCCCTAGCTCACCCGACCGGGATTCGAACCTCGATCTCCCCATCCTCAGCAGTCGAGCTGAACACGACAAGCGCGTTAGCAAACTTCGCCACTGAGGCGGGTAAAAAGTTAAGATATTTAAATAATCATGCATCAGTAAACTACTCTTGATTTAAGAGCAATGCTTTAAATGAAATACATAGTAATATATTAATTTAAGGTATGGTCATTAAACATTCAACTATTAAGTTTGAACAAAATTAATGAAACCGTTTCGGATACAGGCTCAGGAACAATGATACAGATTGACAGACATAATTTTTTTGTAAAATACACTTTTTTGGGTTAGGGGTTACTTACTTAAAGGATGAAGATTCATCATTATCTCGAGTTTGAAAATGTTTACGGTTAAAATTTTTTCTCTTTATATGAGATAA
Organism: Timema poppense; assembly: GCA_902141375.1. Lineage (NCBI taxonomy): Eukaryota > Metazoa > Arthropoda > Insecta > Phasmatodea > Timematidae > Timema > Timema poppense. Next base: position 101,745 of record CABFOV010000297.1, read on the forward strand.
TATAAGGAGATAAGTGTTAGAAATCAGGCCAGGTGTAAGCCAGGTGTACGCGTACATTTCTTATATTTTTCACAATAGTGTAACTTTTCAAATTTCTATAGATGTAATCAAAATTTTTCGATCAAAATAAATTGTGCTCTTAATCAACAATGATATATTTTATCCCCACATGTAGTTGGATAGCGCGTTAGTCGTGTTGAGCTGCTCGACTGCTGAGGACGGGGAGATCGAGGTTCGAATCTCGGTCGGGTGAACTGGGGGTGGTTTTTCCTAAATGGTTTTCCACTCTCCCTCCACGCAAATTCGGGTTCACTTCCTCTAATTCAACCTTCCCAATTCATAATCTATTAGAGTAATTAGTACTTAAAAGCGTATAACCCGAACGGGTAGTAAGACGCGGTGCTAAATATTATTATTATTATTATTTTATTCCCACATTAATGCAACTATTTCTCTAATAACGTCTTATCTCCCTCACAGGCTATCCGCAACTCACTATACTATAGAGTAAGGTTAATTAAGTTAAAATTTAAAATAAACTTACATACACTTTCGTAAATGGAGGTAAGAAACTATTTAGGGAATAAATAATAATATTATTGAACGGCTGGACTACATTATTCATAGCCCAGTTTGTGGAAGGACTACTTGGTACTAATGTACCTTTGCCCAGGGGACGCCCGAATGTACTAAACATATTGTACATCCTCTGCGTGGAGACTCTTTTCATGTCCCGTTGATATCCTGATAATGATTAGAGTAAGTAGATCTGGTGAAAAAACTTAAACCTAACTTAAGCCCAACCAACCAAACTCTGTTAACCGTTGTGGTAATTCACCTTTAGGGTGAAATCCCCAAGTTACCGGTTAACACGGGACTTCTAGGCTTGTAACCAGGAGCTCTGATGACTGCACCACGGGGCGAGTCAGGAAATAAACACCTTCAATACACATGTTTGGGATTCAAACCCGAGCATCCTCTCTACCTGTGTGCCCCCCAATACGGGTAAAACCACGGTTAAAAACCTAAAATGATAAAATAAAATGTCTAAATATACATTGAAAATCAAATAAATCGAATCATTTTTAATTTGGAAGTGAAAATTTACCTAAATTAGCTTTCAAACACTCACACCTTCAACATAATTTTGCCGATTCTAATTACTTGACCATTTTACAAATCTCATCGTTTTATTATTGATCACGAGTCGACTAGCGACCAGTACCGCTGTCGTTTGTAACTCCACCCTCCCTTAAAACCTCATTTAAACAGATCGTTCAGTTAATCCGGATGTTTGTCAAGTCGTTTACAAGCGAAACTCGCCTATGGGAGTGATCAAGCCAGTTGTAATCGCTCTCGGGACAGTGTTGATAACATCCACCTTGTTGCAAACTACACCAGCAGCATTTTCTATAACTCCAGTTCAATAATACAGATTACTATAAGAGTTTATTTTCTAGCACCGCATCTTACTCTTCGTTTGGAATGTACGCGTATGTACTAGCTACTCTAATGTGATAGGATGGTGTGAGGTTGAATTTATAGGGAATGTATCATCATTTGTGTGGGAAGAGAGTGTAAAACCGCTCTCAGTACACCTGACTGGGGCTACAACCCCAATCTCTCAGTCAATGGCAGTTCATTTTATTGTGAGAGTGACACGTTTGCTCTTGTGGCCACCGAAGTAGACCACTTTAATAATAAATACATACATCTTTAGGATACTTTGAAAACATTTTGAGCATTTTATTGCACCACATATGACCATCCATTCAGTCTGAATGAATATTTAATTACATTAAAAAAGTAGGGGTAGGGAGGAAAGAATTTAGAGGAAGTGTAGCCATGTTTGTTTCGAGGTAGAGTGAGAAAGTATTTAGGAAGCAAACATATTGTCATTTCACTCATTGGGGATTCAATTCTCGACCTTCCTTTCACCAGCAAATAAATATAAATGAGCTTGGCGTTTATTTTGAGTGTCCTCCAAAACTAAGATGATCCACCCCCTAAATCATGTACGAGGAGTGAGAAGGTCAGTAATAGAAAATGAAACCACATTAGCGTGGAGAGAATGTGTGAAAACAATAGTGATAAATAATATGTGGAGAATCGCTCACAACGTAGCCTACCCAGCTTAGATTAAAACTTCAGCATTTTAAGTCTGTTCCATTATTTACCTTTTAGACCATATGTGATTATTTATTTATCTTTGAAATGTTCATAGTAAATGTATCTGTCGTTCAGCTGTTCGGTAGGGTTGTTTTGTTTACATCACCCTAAATAACATGTCTAGTTTAATAATGTATTGCTAACCACGGAATATTAGCAAGAATGTTACTGATTATTCAGTGTGTAGAGGGGGGGGGGGGGTNGGTTAGATAAAAGAATGCGTTATAGTATCAGGCTCTTTATAGCCTAAAATTTAATCACATTAAATAGTATATATTAGAGCTTCTAAAGGCTTTTAAACACTATCAACGTTATTTTTTACCATAGGTAGGTTGTAGGTGAGTTGCATTTGTTGAAACAAAATTATTATGTCAGTTTACGACCTATAAATTAATTTAACTAGAAAAACCTATAATACTGGACACATGGATAAAGATGACAATTTAACCTAAACTTTAAATAAAATCAGTATTGGTTTACAACGTATTTAAAAAAAGTGAGAATCTGCTATTAGATTAAAAACCTAGTATGAAATCCATATTTGTGTGTCAGCTTCAAAAATATTTGGAATAGTATAATCTACAACAAATCTACAAGGATAACTTTATCTATGAAATTTTCAAAATATGTATGTGCATCTATTGTACTCTTGTAAACATATAATAACAAAGTTGCTAATAATTTTAACAATAATGATAATAATTGACCTAAGGGCCCTTAATGATTGATAATCCGTAATATTTTTATAACCTATCTACGATTATAGAGCATTGATATATTTTATATAATCAACACTACCAATTTCAAATTTAATAACAAGAACAACAATGATGACATCGTTGTATACAAGCCGTTCATGCGATTTGTTGAAATCAAGGCCATAGGTTATAATATTATCGCCTGATAAGCTTGTTTCTGAATCTACTCGAGCACTGTTATCATAAAAATATCATTATGTTTTATAAAATAATCAAAAACTTAAGTTACAATGATAAATAATTTTATCATTGCATTTAAATGTGAATAATTCCTTTCTTATAAATATATAAGACGAGGTGGCCGAGTGGTTAAGGCGTTGGACTGCTAATCCAATGTGCTCTGCACGCGTGGGTTCGAATCCCATCCTCGTCGAGTATATTTACTCAATCATTTTACAATTATAACCGGTAATGTTTTTGATTAAATTTATATAAGATTAACATTAAATTTGTTATATTTAAACTAAAGGGTAAATATGCATGTAGTATATAATCAACTAATACAAGACACATACTCTAAACATTACATTTGTGTTGAGCTAACAATTAAAATCTAGTTAGGGTGGTATGCAGGTAGTTTACAATATGTTATATATACTTTCTTTATGCTAGCGCAAATAAATTTACTCTTCATCCTCGCCTGTAAATAGTTTTATCATTAATGTCCCTTGTGTTAGATTATTAAAAATCAACCAAAGCTTGGGCCTAGATCCTAGCTATCTTCATTTACCCGGAAGGGTGATAGTCCTAACCTAAAGAATTACACCATAACCCTGTCTTACAAGCTTAACCATGGTGCTATCCGCCAAGGTACGCTTGCAAACATTTAGGGTAAACCGAGTGTAACTTTCATTTACCCTATAAGTTAGGAAGCATGGTTATACTATAGCAAAACCTACAGAATAGGGCCATAGTATAATCCATCAAAGTAAGACTGCTACCTTTCAGAGTAGGTGGAATGTATTTAAGGTTAACAAAAACTTTCATTAATTGAACATTACTTGTTTACGTATAGCCCAAATGGATAGGGATGCGTGGTAACGAAGAATATATATCATATTCATTATAAATACATGATATGATCCTTAGCGTGGTCCAAAATATTAAATTGGTGGTGTTTCCTCTATGCACGTGTTTCTGGATCTAATCACAACTGAGGGCATCAATTTATGATACGAATGTTATAGAAGTCGCTAATATCATTGTTAGCTCAATATTGGGACCATCTACACGCTATATACGGTATGTTAAAATGTTAGTTTGGAATTAACTAAACTGTATCTTTTTGACACATACTATATAAGACTATATATTTTAAAAAATCATATGGACTCAATTTGTATCAACGAAGTAGACGTTTCAAATAATATAAGCTAAATATGACCCAAAGGTAATATAAACACTATTTTATAAAAACAAATATTATATTTGTTTTCCAAAAGAAGTTCCAATTTTTTATTCAGGCACTTTAAGGCGCAGTGGTCACCAAACTCAATAAGTATGGGAGCCATTTTTAAAATGTCAATTGGTTTTATTACGTATTTTGTATTATTGTAACCTACAGAATATTTATCATATATTTATTCAATCAAGGGCTGGGTTTTTGTCTTGCATTCGTAATTGAAATAATGTATATTGTATTGTTAGTGTATTTCTTACTAAGGCTGTTTAATGCTTTAAAATACAAGGCTAATTAATTTTCAAACAGAATTATAGAAAAAATATATATATACATAAAACGAATCCAACACCTTTGCTCAGTCGGTAGCGTATTTGTTTACATAGCTAAGAGTCCCGGGTTCAATCCACGGCATGGCCAAAAAATGTATCATTGGTATAATATGGATTTACCCTTTCAGATTGATGAATTAACGGCCGGGGGCTGGATGTTGTGCCTGTCCTAGTCTTTAGTTAGGTTATAGAGCATATGAAGCTACAACAGGCCCAACAAGCCGGTAGTGGAAAATATATGGCCTGAATAAAAAGCTGGCCCAGCCGATAGGCTGGAAACAACTAATGCATGTAAAAGAATATAAACACAAAAGAACTTGGTCTCTAAATTATTGAGAAGAATTTCATTCATTTTTATCTACTTTTTGTTTAATGAATTGGAAGTAACTTTTCACTATCATTTAAATTTAGTAAGTGGTGTTTATAACAGGATTATTGGGCCCTTAAACAGAAATATACTCAGCCGTTACACAACCTAATTTTTCAGGGAGAAAAAAAAAGGGGGTAAAAGTTGAAGAAAGGGGAAGGGTTAAGACATGTTTATGAATTGGTAGTCTTAGATATTCACCTAACTATTTCTTTAAAGCTAAAGCCAACTATCTAAAGTTTGCAGTTAGTTTTTTTTCCATTTCATAACTATTCTAGTATTCTTGGTGTTGTTTGTAAAATTCTCTGTATTCCCCTTGTTTTTCAAGAAACAACATAGTCCCTGTGTTTTCCCAGTTCTCAATATACGTGCTATCCCTGGTTACACACTCACACATTATAAATTTAATGAAATATTATAAAAATGTATCTACGTTTCTATCAAGAAGCTAGATGAACTAGAAACCAGTTAGAGAAATTACCAGGATAGTGAAAGCTATCAGGTATCTAGGAGGGCATGACCATATTAAAAGGTAGCTACTGAACTTAATATTATAGTCCTTAATTTAAAGTCTTTACTCTACGTTTTACTTTGCATTAAAATAAAATTCAGTCACCTATTAATTTTACACATGAGGAATGTAAATTTTTATTTCTTAGCATATTGAGACGCTGATATATTTGAAATAGTTTTAAGGTTATCATAAACATTAAAACTCACTATCAATAAAGTTTTTGGCTTACAACATTATACTCTAATTATTACATATTTCAAATTGGGGTCGTTAGAAATAGTAATATTAGTATTGAGGATAGTGAAGAAAGTTAATTAAATCATACTCATACCGGTGATTATGTGGTCATAAGGTTAATCTTTTAAATTTAATGACTACTTGTAATGAAATGGTCCAAGTTTGGGTGGATGCATAGGGGCTCGCGAGGTGGTTTTAACGTGCCCTCTCCAAACTAATCAAGGTGCACTTCCTTTAAAACACGATACTCATCCTTAACATTTAAATTAAACTGTTAATAATCCTTTTATTAAATGTAATGTTAAATAAAACCTTTAAAATCATACTTACTTTTCCTATGACATTAGGGACTGGAAGGCCACGCCACCTATCTCTTTCTTGAGCTAGTTCTATCCAGTCCACCTCATTACAAACACCCTATCCCTACCTTGAGCTATTTTTATCCAGTATTCCTCAATACACCTTATCTCTTTAGGTCCATTTCATCGTTATTCTCCCAACTTCATCTAGGCCTTCTCAATGTTATCTTCCTAATAGATTTACCAAAAAACTACCCTGAACACGGCTATAGATTCTCCCATTCGCGCTGCATGTCCTCGTAATTTAAATGATAATTTGTATCTATTAAACAAACAAGTTTTATTTTTATTTTTATTTCAAAATTATCAAAGATACGGTGGTTTATAAAATTACTGTGGAATATATATTAGGACTAGTTAAATATACAATGTTAGCTACTTAAAAAATAATCGATATATACAAAATATTAAATCAAAATACTTTTTTTGGGGAAAAACAACCAAAAATTTAAAATTACCATTTATTATTAAATGGTTGGCTTTGCAAATATGAATTAAAATAAATACACATCAACACAATACAGAAAATTCAGAAGATATTTTAAAGAAATCGGGTATTATGAATATTTAGAAGGATCACCAAATTAGTTTTATGGCACACAGTTGTATATGTTAAAGTTTAAGGAAGCTGAAATAAAGAAATGCAGACATTTTACTAGAAGCTTGTAGAGAAATATTTTCAGAAGTAAACACATATTGGAGACAATAGTTTAAAAATTACTCCGAGAAGCACATAATTTGACAGAGTTAGTGAGTCTAAATTTTTAGGAAATGTTTTAATTAGCAATAACAGTATTAAATTGAATATCAGGAAAAGAAAGAGCAGGAAATGCGTTCTATTACCTGGTCAGTAATTTGTTGACAGCTTGCTTGCTGTCAATGAATGTAGAACACAGAATTAATAAAATCATAATTTTACCGGTTGTTCTCTATGGATGTAAAACGTGGTCTTTAGTCTTACACGATAAAAATACATTCAACATTTCAAAAACAAGATGTTTAGGAAGATAATTGGTCCAAAGAGGAAAGAGAATAACGAAGAGTGGAGGAAGTTATACAATGATGAGTTACATATTATGTACTCGTGACAAGACAGTGTTAGGATAGTCAAGTCTCGGTACAGTGTGCAGTACATTCAGTGCAAATAGAAAACTCTAGAACAGTGTTCAAGTATTAACTGGCAAACCCATTTGGAAGACCAGACGCAGATGAGAGGTTAACATTAGAGTGGACTTGAAAGAGTTAAGGTATAATAAGTTACACTGGATAGAATTAGCGCAAGATAGGGATAGGTGGCGTACTATATTAAGTGTGTCAATGAACTTTCGAGCTCTCATTGCCATATAATATGTAAGTAGTAATTAAAATAGATATATTAATCGTTGTATTTATTATGTAAATAAAAACTGATAACATCCAATAGATTTAAAGTTTTAAATTAATTGCCTATTTTGAAATGGGTTTTTACCATTAAAAGAATTTCCGAATTAATACCTAATAACTGAACAAACGAACAAACAAAGAAATCAAATTATCCTAATTGATTATGAGGGGTTGCGATATTTGTTATTAATTATTTCCAACTATAGACCGTTTCTCATATTAATTATGTATAACTAAACATGACACTAATGTAATAATTTACTTTGAAAAAACATGTATATATATATAAATATATAAACTAAAATTATTTAATGATATAATTAATTGACAATTCCAGTATAATATAACTATTTTAAAACTTCTTTGTTCAATATATTTTAGCGCCAAGTTTTACTACCTTTTCAGGCTATACGAATATGTAATAATTATGCTAATGAGTAAGGTATAAGAAAGGTTGAAATTAGATGAGGTGTACATACATTTGCGTGAAAGAGAGTGGAAATTATTTTTTAAAAAACATCCTTAGTACACCCGACCAGGATTCGAACACCAATCTCCCTTTCACTGGCAGTCTAGTCCAACATGGAAGTGATGCCTTACTCCATACGACCACCGAAGCAGAAAGTTCCAAATTAAATATCAACAAATTAAACTAAAGTTTAAAATGTTTATTTTATTATTTATTGACCTTCATATAGTTGTTTAAATGATTGAATAGCCCTTAGGCAAATATTAGGATTATCATAGAGCTCAGAGTGTAACAGTAGGGCTCCACTGAAGGCAAATATTAGGATTATAATATAGTTCAGAGTGTAACAGTAGGGCTCCACTGAAGGCATATATTAGGATTATAATAGAGCTCAGAGTGCAACAGTAGGGCTCCACTGAAGGCAAATATTAGGATTACATAGAGCTCAGAGTGTAACAGTAGGGCTCCACTGAAAGCAAATATTAGGATTATAATATAGTTCAGAGTGTAACAGTAGGGCTCCACTGAAGGCAAATATTAGGATTATAATATAGTTCAGAGTGTAACAGTAGGGCTTCACTGAAGGCAAATATTAGGATTACATAGAGCTCAGAGTGTAACAGTAGGGCTCCACTGAAGGCAAATATTAGGATTATCATAGAGCTCAGAGTGTAACAGTAGGGACTCCACTGAAGGCAAATATTAGGATTATAATAGAGCTCAGAGTGCAACAGTAGGGCTCCACTGATGGCAAATATTAGGAATACCATAGACCTCAGAGTGTAACAGTAGGGCTCCACTGAAGGCAAATATTAGGATTATAATATAGCTCAGAGTGCAACAGTAGGGCTCCACTGATGGCAAATATTAGGATTATAATAGAGCTCAGAGTGCAACAGTAGGGCTCCACTGAAGGCAAATATTAGGATTATAATAGAGCTCAGAGTGCAACAGTAGGTCTCCACTGAAGGCAAATAAAAACAAGATCAATTGTTTTAATATAATTTTAGTAACAATAGTGAAGACCCTGTACATCGATATAATAATATTAATAGTGTCGGGACCTACCCCCCGTGGACTCGTTCTGTTAGGATAGCCTGCGATAGAGGTAAGGTTGCAAGCAATGTAATTGTTTGAATTCCAAATAATAAACAAATTAGTGAATTTTGGTCTAATAATAAATAATAAAATATGATGTTGGTCGTACGATAAAGAATAAAAAGAATGGACACCCGTGCTCGTGGAAGAACTGGTTTAACTTGTGAATACTCAGACTAGCCAAGTTGACTGTTACTACGTGGTGAATATACCTAAATCGATCTCGGGTCCCTGTGCTTCGGCAATGTCTTCCAAATACCAGTACTATGGATAACCCTAAAGGGCTGTCTGGTATCAATAAGGCGTCGGGCAGAGTGACGACCCGCGAGATAGATGGAATTGTAACGCCCCGTTGTCAAAAAGTCAAAATATTTTATACCATGATTTGGCCCACTTTGGTTTCGCTAGTTTACACAGTGTTATGAATTGCCAGCACTCTACTGCAACCTTCTGAGTGCTTTACTTTATACATTCTAAACCAACAATTATAGCACGTGCGTCCAATAAAGATATGTAAGACAATATAAACATTCAAATATTGCTGGGTGGTAATGACAATAGTTTATTTTATTAATTTTAATATTTGTGACTGAAGAATGACCCTGAGAACGGACTCCGTGGTAGAGCATTGGTGTTCTAAGCCAATGGGATCGATCTCATTCGATTCCCGTGTTCATGTGTCATTTTTAAACTAATATAAATTAATTGAATTGTAGTCTCCATAGGTATAGTTTCGTAATTACAATGATCTGATACCTGTGTGTCGACACTCATTTAAACTTAATTGTAATATAATAATACAATGTAACACTAATTTTTATGTCAAGCAGATAATTTATTTTTAAGTTCAAACTGTACAAAATTGAGTTTATTTAAGGAGTGCATAAAAACCCAAATGGATGCCATTGCTAGAGACACTTCTAATGTTTTTTATTGTAGAAAAATGAGCTGTGAATAGAAATTGGAATGGAGAAAAAAAAAAGGAAGAGTATAAAGATGAGATCGAGTGAAAGATGGTGTGGAGAGGAAGCTGATTAGTAAGCATTGTTTCAGAATTCATTGCGGGGTCCCCCCCCTATCCACCTCCTTTTTCCATCCTCTATAACTTTCCTTATTTTAGTGGTGTTAAGCTCGAATGAATTTTCTTTTGCGGCCACCAACTTTTTTTCACCACTCCTACCCTCTCCTCTTTTACCCCAACTCCAAATCCACTTCCTCCCCACAATATAGGGCCTACAAGAAGATTGGACGGTTACTACTCTTATTTTTATTTCCCCCTTTTTTTAAGAATGCGCCCGGAAGCAAAAGCTCTCATTTTCATAAGATAGAACATCATAAATATTCAAACACATCTAGGGGCGTTCTTGCAGCATGTACTACTCAGAAACCACCCTTAAAACAGACCACCCCTTCAACCCCAACAAGAAACCTTTTATAAAACGTAGGGTACGGGTAAAGGGGGAGATCCTCGTCTAAGGAACGACAAGGTTTTATACATTGGCATATTTTCTTACGCTTACAGAAGAGGGTTTATTTAGAACTCTTATCACTTAATTAAATTTTGTTTATATTATCAATAAATAGTGTGCTTGAGAATGTCTTAGATAGCCCATCCCCAGGATTTCATAGTGTGAAGGGTCACTCACCGCCCCATGGATCCGGGTTTGATTCTGGGGTAAGCTGACGATTACTGTTACTATCTGGACTCGTCCTGTTATCTAACAAAAGACCAACGCACTAAAACAGGATGTGTAATATTACCCGTAGCTTAATATCCTAAAATAAGTTTATCTTTAAGTCTTATGTTAATCTTATCACTTGGTTCAGAATGCATTTTTCTTTTTTAGCACCACGTCTTACTACCCGTTTGGGTAATACGCTATTTACTTACTACGCTCGTGGTTTTAGGTATTAGGAAGGTTATATTTAGAGAAATTGTACCCGAATTTGTGTGGAAAGGGATGTTCGAAACTTGATCTCCCCGTCATCGTCGGTCTGGTCCACTTTGAGAGTAGCCCATTAGACTTTGCAGCCACCGTTGCGGGTGGTTCAGAAGTTGTACATTTGAAAAAAATATGTGTATATTAATACGTATGATAGCCTTGTACAGATATCCTGGTAATGTTTTATCTTCATTCCTTACTGTTCTGTGGATGATCCACGTTTAATAACACTAGTGGTGCAGAGATGATAAATGGTTAGCTTTAGAGGAATTGTACCCGCATTAGCGGGGGAAGCGCAAGAAACTATAAACGAAAACCTCCCTAGAGTACACCCGAACTAGACTAGTATTTCTCTTGTCATCGTCAAACCAGTTTATAGAGGGTGGGGTGGAAACAATTACACAAGCTATGCTGAGCAAAGTGATGGACAACGTGCTGAGAAAAGTGATGGACAACGTGCTGATGAAAGTGATGGACAACGTGCTGAGAAAAGTGATGGACAACGTGCTGATGAAAGTGATGGACAACGTGCTGAGAAAAGTGATGGACAACGTGCTGATGAAAGTGATAGACAACGTGCTGAGAAAAGTGATGGACAACGTGCTGATGAAAGTGATGGACAACGTGCTGAGAAAAGTGATGGACAACGTGCTGATGAAAGTGATGGACAACGTGCTGAGAAAAGTGATGGACAACGTGCTGATGAAAGTGATAGACAACGTGCTGAGAAAAGTGATGGACAACGTGCTGATGAAAGTGATGGACAACGTGCTGAGAAAAGTGATGGACAACGTGCTGATGAAAGTGATGGACAACGTGCTGAGAAAAGTGATGGACAACGTGCTGATGAAAGTGATAGACAACGTGCTGAGAAAAGTGATGGACAACGTGCTGATGAAAGTGATAGACAACGTGATGAGAAAAGTGATAGACAACGTGATGAGAAAAGTGATGGACAACGTGCTGAGGAAAGTGATGGACAACATGCTGAGGAAAGTGATGGACAACGTGCTGAGGAAAGTGATGGACAACGTGCTGAGGTTTGCCTGGCATCCGGTGGAGCTCACCGGAGTAACACTATCTTCAAAAAGTTTAAAAAAACGTAATGTGAAGTTGGCATTTATTTCGCTAGTGAATATTTATTTTCCAATTAAAGGGGAAATTTTCAAGGTACTAATCGTTTAACTGTTTCGGACCCATCCTATACTATTTGATTGAATTAAAATTTGAAACCTGGACACGGGAATCAAACCCAGGACCTTTGGTTTAGTGTGTCAAGGGACGTTTGTATAGTGTCTGCTAATAATTTATACCAATGATATGACAGTCACAGGTGACTCGGTCTTGGCTTTATTCTGCCAGTAGTACAAATAAACTGTACATTCCAAGCGAATAGAGATGGAAGAAAGAAATGCTATATAAAGAAAGCATATATTAAAGGGAAGGCTTGGTGGATGAATGATTAGAATTAAGGAAATTAGAAGTAAATTAATAATATTTGAATGGATTGGAAAATTACACCTGGACACGGGAATCGTATGTTGACCCCAACAGGGTCTGGATTCTGATGAGTTGAATTTTATGGTTGGTTAACCATTGACAATTCTTATGAAAATTCAGACTTTGTTCATGATATTCTGAGTGTATAAATGTATATATTAAAGGTAACCATTCGTTATTTTTGGTCATTTGGAAATTTTATTAAATATTTTCATATTTTTATTCAATTTCTAGTAACCATTTAAGTTGCAAGATAACGATATTCTGTTAATTCATTAACAAATAAATAAATATAAGATTTTTTACCAAAAATTTTTCTTACTAACACGTGGGAAGGAATAGCCATTGCTTTTGAAGCTGATATTTCAAATCATTGTTCATGTTTAGCGAGATAAAAGATTTTATTTGCTAAATGTTTAATATTGTATTGAGATATATTTTAATTTCACATTATAAAGGGATTGTTTGATTATATTCATGTTTATTATTTATAAACTTTAGTCAGTATTTTTGGCCCATTATTTTTAATTCAATGTAATTTTCTTATCATTTTAAAGTGACGCGGTTAAATTGGTAATTTTTTGACAAGTTTTAGTTAATCGAAATACGATATCCGATCAAATTAATAGTTTATTACGTATGCTAATCTTGTTCGGTTCTCAATGTGCTCTCCCTCCTTACTCAACCCTCCTTCAACCCTTTTCAAAATTGTGATCGTGCTATTTTAAAACTACTGTATTTTATCCCTAGCTCTTCTTACTCACTGCCTGAGGATCCTTCCCCCCCCC
>CABFOV010000297.1:115124-221581 GCA_902141375.1 Timema poppense
CCCCTTATATTCCAAGGACTCTATCTAAGCTTAACCCCCTTAACCCTCTCCCCTCATATGATATGAGAGTATTCTCTCACAGGACATCCTTAACTTTATGAGATAAGTGCGTTTGGGATTACCTTACGTAGGACTTGGTTTTCCATGGGATACAGTTTATAGAGTTTACACTACGATGTACGAAAGCCACCCTTAGGAGCACGTGCGCGGGGGGCAGGGGGTGCTCTGTAGGGGAACTTTGGCCTCGCTCAAAAGGGTCGGTTGTTGTGGTATTTTAATTGAGGTTAACGGTAAGAGCTAGTTCAGCTACAAGAGTGTTGTATTGGTGGAGCTAACTCTGAGGACTTGTGCTCGAGTCCCAGAAAGATACCATGAAACTTCACCCTTCCTCTCACCTTTCTAATACACTTACATGAGTTTACAGATTCTCTCTAGACATAATATACTGAAACATTTATTAGTGGCATTACCATCCCTAATTATATAGAAACTTAAATAAATAGTACTGTGCACCACACAGACTTTCTCGCTGTTATCTTAAAAGAGGCATTTACTAAAATCTCTTAATATTTGTGAAACAAATAATAGGGATATACATTATTATAGAAACACAAAACCAAAGATCATGTATGAAATAATATACACTGATACATACTTACCCTATGTCATTAGGAACTAGGAACACTGTTACATAAAATGTAAGAAAATAGAAACTTCTTTGTCCACCAAAGAGCCTAAGAGTCAAATACATTTTCAAAGACAAGAACTAAAAAGAATATATATTTGTATATAACTAATAAATGTTTGGTTTAAAAAAAATATATCTGAAATAAAAGATTTTTCTCTTTAATGTTACTACAACTTTAAAATGTAAAGTTGTTTATTATCCCAAATAGTTTTGTAGAAAATATCAAAAGTTGAAAATGTCCCTTATGTAAAGTGCCCTTAAAATAATTTTGTGAGAATTGCCACCTCGTTAATAATAATAATAAATAGTGTCTAGATTTAAAATTTAATCAAATTATTTAAAGAGATATTTGAGATTCGAATACGATTAAAAATGGAAAATTTTGGATCCGCGAAAGTTTAGGTATTATTTATGGTTATTTATTTACTTACCATTTTTATTTTGATAAATCTTTGTGTTGTTAAGTTTTTTGCCTTGTTTAACACTTAACCAATATATAAACTAGAAAAGTTTATTGTAACAATAGTAACTATACTTGACTAAATTTCAAATGTAATAGTTTAATAATATACATTCATTCCCTCATTCATACAATAATTATTCCAACAATTGTATATAAACAATTTAATTTGTTATGTTTAAAAAAGCATTAAGCACTAAATTTGGTATCAAGAAGGTATTTTATGTGTAGATGAACTAGTATATGAATAAACGTTTACATCTGTGAGCAAATATTGTTTAAAATTAGTTAAAAATAAATGAAATCTTATTCTGCGTATGTTTGATATTTAGTAAGACTTGATGAACTAGATTTAAATTTGATTATTTCTATTATTTCTTTCGCCGCGTAGTACTATCAGTTCAGGTCCACATATTTATACCAATTACGATGGTGGTTTTATGGACCAGGAAGGTTATATTAGAGGAAGTGTACCCACATTTGCGTAGAGCGAGAGTGGGGAAACTACGATGGAAAGAAACCCCTTAGTAAAACCAACCGAGATTTGACCCCATCTCACCCTCATCGGTGGTCTAGCTGATTTCGAAAATAGATCATGTGGCCACCAAAGTGGGTAATTTTGATTAGTGTATTTAAAATAGGTTTAATCATAATATATTAATTGATATGATCTTCTATTTACATGACTTGTTCACTGCCCGGGCTGCACATAAGACTGAAACGATAAGAATGAGCAATACATAGTTTAAATAAAGGCTTCCTGAATTTGTGTGGAGGGAGAGAAAAAGAACCAAATGCCAAAGTAAAACTCGATGCACCTAGCTAAAAGTTAAACTTTATTATCTCGGTTAAAATCAAAACCAGACTACACCCTCTTGACATTTAATCCACGTGATCACCAATGGGATTATCTCTGACAAGAGTACAAACTACAACAACAACAAAAAATTCTCCAACTTTATCTAACAACATTGACAAGTCTACAACACAAACTGTAGAGGGTCGTGTCGACTTTAAACGCCTCTAGACTCTAGAGAGCAATGCCCCGTGAGGATACGACACCATCCGCTGGGTAAAAAGAGTAGTGTGTAGCAGATGTGTATGTGTGCGCATGTGTGTGTAGGTGTATGTTTTGAAAGAGAGAGGGGTGGGGAGAATAGACATTTTTGGAGTTTGTAGAGTTTGGGACGAAAGGGGTTGAGAAGGGGCATTGAGGGAGGGAAAGGCTCATTAGTCGGGGAGTCCCTAGAGGCTGGAAGACGAGGTAAACACAACGATTACACCAGCTGAGACAAAAGACGAAAGGGAAAGGGGAAAAGGAAGGGATGAAGTGTTTGAGAGAAGGGAGGGGAGTATAGTGTAAAAAAGGGCGGGGGAGAGAAGTTTAAGAGGACTTCAAGGACTCTCTCAAAATGCTTAGGAGTACAGTCAATTTTCCGTCTAAGTTTCATCCAAGTGTGTCCTCCTTTATGCTGGACGGGCAGTTTTAGCGTCAGCTTGTCAAGTGATCGTTAGGTGAATTAAAAAAACTAACACTTAGAAAGGTGTAGCCGGGAATCAAACAAGGCACAGTAATCTGGTTTTACAAGATGTGAAATGTCAAAATGAAAATGTAATGGAAACATCGAATTCTTTTAAGTAAACCATTGATATATTTATTTATGAAATACTATTTTTATTTTTATGTAACTCGTTAAAACCACAATAATTTATTTGTCTTAGATAAAGATTCAAAAATTTAAATTTAAAAAAAATGTAGTTACTGTAAAAATTTTATATCCTGGATTTTAAAATTAAATATTTATTTTTAATGTGAAAATATGTAATATTTGGATTGTAATATGAAAACAAAAAAAATGGGATTATCAAGATGACCATCATAAATTATGCACACATCTTATATAACTAGCTAACATATATTTATGAATGTTTAAAAATGTATATATACAAGTTTTAAAATACATAAGAAAGATCAGTTACTAATTTTATTTAACTATTCAGTGGGTAGTTTGGAATAATTTTAACTTAAAAATTAGCTAAAATTAACAATAACTCAATATATATTTTAAATATGATAGTAATCTACAGATAACGAACCATGTGGATATGATTTTGGGTTCCAGTTATCAATGTAAGCAAGACTTTATGTAGGTAATTCCACGTGTTCACTATTCGGGAGCGAATAACTGTTATTATTTTAAAGGCTAAATTAACAAGTTATTTGAGAATCAATCAGTGAATGGTGTAAATCTATTAAAAAATAAATCACGAAGAGTTATATTACATATCAAACAAATTTGTAAAATGTGTATGAACCATTAGTTTTAAATCACAAGGTATGATAGTACAAAATTTTTAACACAAGAGCCTTTGTAAAAGTAGACAAACGCATTAAAACTGATACATATAACATTTAACATTGAGGGGGTCAAGGTAGGGATTTGGTATTGAAAGAAAAGTATCGATAACAGTAAATATAGGTATCAAAGTTTAATATGTAAAAATTTGCTTTTTTAATCTAATATTAATAATTTATTACCCGTTTCGATGGTCGCGTGATCTATGCGCTAATCTCGTATGGACTGGACTGCCGAAGACGGGGAGATTGGAGTTCGATCCCAGCCGGATTCACTGAGGGCGATTTTTCCTAAATGTCATTCCAATCTCCCTCCAGGAAAATGGGTGTGCACTTCCTCTAAATTAAGACTTCATAATTTCAAATCCATTAGTGTAATTAGTAGATAGGTGTATAACCTGAACAAATAGTAAAACGCGGGGATAAAAAATCTTAGCTTTTGCATCATAACATAATTTTTATTTTTATTTAAACACTGAAATTTGTTATGGCTTTTAATACATTAAAACAAATTATCTAAGGTACTTTTACGCTATTCAACTTCTCAAAAAAAACTCCTATAATTCACTTCCGGGCGTAGATATTTTTTAACTACGTTCGTCCTTTATATACTCTATCAAGATAAATTATTAACTATTGACAAACCATAGAGAATTAATTGACGCTATGTCTGGATTCATCTGCACATAAACTTTTCTGCCTTTCTTCTCATTGAGTTATATAAAAGCTTATTTTGTTTAGTTTGTGAAGACCGTACTCATTGGCAAAGGAAGACGTAATAAACTGGCCTCCACTCGTCTCGTCAACCGGTCAGGTGACTGTATTGATAAATAAAGATGAAAGAACAGCTATAAATTATGAGCTAAAAGAGATTGAATGCTAGAATTGCAGAAAATTAATAAGAATTGAGAAATTGTGTAATTTGTTCTTTCTCCACAGTCCACCCTATACTAGTCGTCATTTGTTTGTGTGTTTCACGGTAATATTAGGGATGAAAGTCCCTCTCCCCTCATGCCTACATTCATAGCTCAACTTTGTCAGCTTATCAGAGTGAGAATCACTCTGCTTGATAACAGTCTCCCGCGTGGCGTAACAGTAGGCAACACATATAACCCTGAAACACATATCTTCCTGAATCCGACTATAGCAAACATTTAATCCCAGCATGAGCGAAGATAACAACATAGTTGTTTCTTTCGATACCGGAGTGTGAGGACAAATATCATTAAAAGTATCGAGTAAAAAAAATACTAGTATCGGAAGGAAAATATCGATATTAGTAAAGTATCGATACTGTTTTTACATACCTAGGTCGGGGAAAAACCATGATAGCCCTCATTTGAATACAAAATATAGAGATTGCAGTGATTTCTCGTTGAATACCACTTAAACTACAATTTTTTTTATAGTCAGTCAAGATATTGTGGATAACTAATATCCAAAAATATTTTACTTATTTTTTATAACTGGATTTCAGGATTTTATAGACGTTTAAATAGTTAAAATATCCCATTTGAATCAATGAGGGTTATCATGTTTTTGAACCAACCGTTTCTATTTAAGCTTACCAGCCGAATAATATTAGATGTAGTTGTTTCTCAATTTTGAAATGTGTGTCTGTTGTTACAAAGGCTCTTATGTTAACATTTTTAAACTACTATTTTTTATGATATTAAACTAATGTTTCATATATTTATTTCAACTTTGTTTAGTACCCTATATAATAATAAAGGTCCTTACTATTTGTTATTTTTAAATTCTTAATATATTTTTATTACATATTCCTGTTGATATATTCACAAATATTATATGATCATTCATTACTATATAAAAAGGTGTTTCATAAGGCAAGGGGGATAAAGGGTGTTGTCCAAATTAAATTAAATCAGTAATTTAAAAATAAATGGTACACTGCACCCAAGAGACTTTCTCGCTCCTATCCCTGATTATTGAGGCATTTGCTTAGTAAAGTGCGTAAAACAATTTAATACGCATTGTTACAGAAACATCTCACAAATATCCCTATATAATATTATATACATTAGTACAAAAACAATATGAGAAAAAGTAACATCTCTTCTCACCAAAAGAGTAAAGCAATCAATTTTACAGGCCTAAATTTAAAACTATATTTTCTAATAGTTCTTAAACGATTTGTCTTAGAAACATATATATTTAGACTAATAGTACTACAACTTTGCAATGACAAATTATTTCGTATCTCAAAGAGTTGCCGAGATATAATCAAAATTGTTTATTTCCACGAACTTTCCTCAAAGTCATATTCATACTAAAATGAGAAATTTCATTTTGTTTGTAATATTAAACATAAATAGGCACGAAGTTTAAGCATGTCAAATCTATTACTTATCTATATTTTAAGACTTGTGTCATTAAATATTTAAAATTCAAAGTCATTGTATATTAATACTCAATCAACTAATCGTAATCTTTTTGAATATGTTAACATTTTAACAAAAAATACTTTTATAATTTTAATTCTTACCCTACATGAACTAAACATTGTATTGTCTAACCTCTTTTATTATTTGTAAGGTTCAGAACATTTTTAACATGTTTCATGTAATTTAGATTTAAAATCAACTGATATAATAATAATTTGATGATGATTTTCTTATTAATTGTGTAATGTTCACTATTTGACAATATGTTATCACCATAAATTAACTTAATTACATATTTTGATGTGTAATTTTAGTTTTTTATATCAACTAACTTAACCAAATTTATTAATCAACTCATCCTATAGATTTTTATGTAATATATGTAAGTCTTAATTTATAAATCAAATCCACTCCTTATTTTCAACATTTTTAGAATGTTTTCTAAAATGGTATATTTGTTTGATCAAATTTAGAGAGAATCTCTCTCTCCTCTTTTTACTCTTAAGTAAACTTCCATTATTATTAGGGCTGAATATATAATTATAAAATTCCCTTCTGAAGAACCTTTTTATAACCTTAGATACCAGGTCTTAGCCCAATCGGCAATTTTTTTGTTTCAAATTTAGGCTAATTAACTTAGCCAGACGGCTTTGCCAAAAATACTTCATTGGGTTCAAAGTCATGAAACGGTGAAAACCTTAAAAATCTCATGTCCGGTTTTTTTTACGATCACAATAATGTATTCATCCGAGGGTTACGATTAAGTACCTATATCTATAAACAATTAGATATTTTGATGGTTTAATATATAGGTTAGAGGTGATTAAGCTAATTAGATATAGCGTACCCATATTAGCGTGTAAAATAAATATAATTAAGAACAAATGAATAAACTACTTTAGAATCTCCACTCCCCTTTCAGCTCTGCCATCCTAGATTCAAATTTCTCTCCTTCATTATAAATCCAGTCTGTTACGAGCTTGACGTTATAGACCATACGACCACCAATATGGGTTTAAATATAATAACTTGGTATTATTATTTAATAGTATAACTCACAGTACTGGACTAAAATACTTCATTCACTATTTTGTAAAACCAGTTTAAAGTATAGCTACCAACCAGCTGAAATCATTCCCTTCATTATTAATATTTACTCTCATTACTACATATGCTAATAATGTTTTATAAAACTAATGTTTTACTTATAGATAAACCCTAAATATTATATAAAAATATTTGACCTTGGGGATTATAATCATTAATATTATGTTGTTTTAAAATTATGTATTATATCTTGGTTTCATTTGATGTAATATATCGGTTTTAATCTTCTTAGATGAACCCTGTGTTATGTAGCTGTCAATTTTGAGATGTGGTATTAATTCTTACTGAAATATACCCTATGCCAGTGTGCTCCAAAAAATGTGGTCCTCACAGTATCTTGGAGGAAAATTAAAGGAAAACCCTCAGTGGTTGAAGTGAAATTCAACTTCATTTCAACTAAAAATATGTATTTAAAGAGTTTATGATTTAATTTTATCATGCATTTATTTTATTAGTAAAAATATATGGTCCATATAATAAGTTTTTATAATGCTAAGTGTTTTGTGAAAGTCTGTGTGCGTGAATATTTCATAATACATTTTTGAGAGATTAATAATAATATTTAGCACCGCGTCTTACTACCCGTTCGGGTTATACGCTTTTTGAGAGATTAATACACTTTTTTTGCATTAAGATTTGAAAGATTATAACAACCAAAAATACAAGTACATATAAGTATTGGAAATATGGTTTACTAAGGGTTGCTTGTAATCCTAAACTAACTTGAAGGGACAATTAGATCTATATTTGGTCCATTGTGTACATTGATAATCAGATGAAAAACATTAAATCCCCCTACCCTAAGTCAACGTTAACTACCCTGTATTTAAATTTGTATATCATAAAATTTTCTTCAAAGACACTTAATATAAACAAAATTTACCACTTAAAGCGATGCATCTCTATCAATTCAACTCATCGAAAAAGGAAAGAAACTTGAAACGATCATGGTAATTTTAAGGTAGGACTATAAATATTGTTTAAATTTAATAACCTTAGGTTTCGCTTGTCCACACCTTAACTTTGTATTAAAATAAGGACACTAATTCTACTTAGAACAATAAATATATCATGATGTTCTCAATCTAGAGAGGGTTCATTTAACTTTAATAATGAGCTAAGTTGTTTGTCTAGTAACTTGTAAGGGGGACTATGGGAGTGTTGGTTGAGAAATTAACTTCTGGAAATGGACGTGGTTGGGAAGTTTACTTAGTTGGGTGCAATGTTAGTTCATTACTTTGAGTCGTATTCCTCGCCGTGTACATCAAATAATCAAAATATTGTAATTTGAGGGAACATCCGTTATTATAACTTCAACAAAATAACTTATTCAATTAATTTCAATACAAATTATTTAAGTATTCATTTTATAACTAAACTTTTAACATTATTATTATTATTATTATTTCTAAACAAGCTAATGAGAGCACTCGATACATAGTATCAGTCTCGTATTGTCTGGTTCACTAATAATAATATTTTTTAATATTTAGCACCCCGTCTTACTACCCGTTCGGGTTATACGCTTTAAGTACTAATTACTCTAATGGATTAGGAATTGGGAAGGTTGAAATAGAGGAAGTGAACCCGCATTTGCGTGGAGGGAGATTGGAAAACCATTAAGGAAAACCACCCCCAGTTCACCCGACCGAGATTCGAACCTCGATCTCCCCGTCCTCGGCGGTCGAGCTCAACACGACTAGCGCGTTAGCCAACTACGCCACCGAGGCGGGTTGGTTCACTAACGAAAGATGGGTTGGAGTTGGAATCTCAGCCACATGTAAAGAAGTGATTTTTCCTAAACGGTTTATCATCCTCCTTACAAGTAAATATAAGTATACTTTCTCATAAACGAAACCTCATCATCATTATTCCATTAAATTTAAGAATAGTAAGACGTGGGGATAACACAATCAAACCATGTAAAGTGGTACATTATATACACAAACTTAGATTCTAAGTAATTTGTTCATATATTTTGAAAAGTTTTATGAAGAGCTTTTTGATCGTTTTGATCTAGGGCATTTGAAATCTGAATGTGTTTTGTAACTAAAACAAATTTAGCTGAAGCGATTGAAATTCTTCTATTATCAAGCCTAACGCGAGACATTAGCTAGACCTTGTTGCTCCGTAAAGCCATCCAATCATGTACATCTGTTCAGTTAAGTTATTTTTCTCCTAATGACTTTCCACAAAAAAAAAATAGTAGCAAATTGTAAAAGAAAATCTAACATTGGACCTATATTTATAGCTACTATACCTACTTTAACGTATTCTTACTTTAAGTCATGTTATCTTTATCTGTCACATATGATGCATTATAATTTAGTAAAATGTTGTCCATTTCTATCGCAAAATAGAGTTCATATTTTCTTAAAGTTTCTTCCAACAAAAACTCTAATATTTATACACAATGAACTCAAATAAGCTACGATTATTAGAGATAAACCGAAGAATGAAACAATCAATCTTTTAAACTTTTAATTTGACCAGAGGTATAAATAAAGTATAAGTACATTTATATTTTAAATATTTATGAACTAAAGACAATATAATATTTCTAGTATCGCATTAGGAATAATGTCATCAAGACCTGAATCAGTGGAAATGCGGAAAGGATGTTCAAATCTTGGATGGGTATAGTTAAGATATTTATTCTTCAACAGTTTCGATGCAAATGCGAGTATGTTGGCTCTAAATTATACGACTGTTGTTCTTGAAAGATAATCATTATAATAAGAAATATTTATAATAATCCAGGGTGGGCAGCAAGTAAAATTCTGTGGGGGAAAGAAAAATATAGAATTTTGTTTCTTCTTCTCCTTCTCTCTCTTACTATAAACTTTTATTGGAAAGCACACTCTTTACATTTTAAGAGATTTAAGCTATAAAATATATACACACATATATTTATTTGTACACATTTCAATATATTATATATTAAATTATTTTTAAGGCCGTTCTACGGCACATTGATTATAATATTGTTAGAGTTGTCCAACTCAATTTCTCGGTACCTCGATACCCTTGAACTGGTATTGGAAGAACTTAAAATCGGTCTTAGTTTTACGATTCTCGCTACTTCGATTCTTAGCTCTCAATAAAACTTGCAGCTAAACAAAACGGTAACCATCAAAATAGGTATTAATCGATCAAAAATATCACATTCGTTTAGTTGCCATTTCATGTAGATCCCGGCAAATTGTAATTTACACAACGTAATTGTCAGAATATATCACGACACCGAATATAATACGACTCTAACGATTTGAGGTGTTCTACATGAAAATAAATGGTCTTGAATATAATACAACCTGACATTATGACAGTAACAAAAAGTAAAAACTTCACAACTTTGACACACTATAGTATTTTTAAAGTAAGTTAGGTGAGACTTTCAGAATACATTAATCGATTCTAAGCAAACAATCTATATATAATACGTAAACTATAGATGGCAATTTTAGGTAATATATAGATGTATATATCATCAATTAATTTATCACAACGTGTATAACAAAAGCCACGATATTCATATCAAAGTTAAATTATCACTATCTTGTACTTATATTCTTTGTGGCTCTTCAATTTTTAATATTTTATTTAGTTCTTTGAATAAAACAAACTTTATAAAATTAGAGAAAAATTGGCGTAGTTAATAAAAATAAAGCAAAAAACTTATATTTAATATGTATCTCTATATCGTTGCCAAAACTTTATCACTAATTTCTTGGGGCTAACGTGCTTAGTATCAGTTATGGCGGACGACTTTAAAATTTTGTAGCCTGTGAAATGTGTTCTGCTTGCCGTTTTAAAATCCACAATTTATTGTATTAATTTTGAGTTTATTTGAATTCTTGTTTTGATTTTAAGTTTTTGAAGACTTTTAGAGTGTTTAATAAATATCTATAAGAGAGTGAGATTGTTTCAAGCGACCATGAGTTGTAAAGGTCGAGTCCAAGTTTCGCATTGAGGGGGGAGTAGGGTATCAGGGACGTTATATTTTCTATAAATAAAGCTTGAAAAATAATGAAGGGAGAAATGTTCTACAATCGGAATCAGAATCGAGAATCGAACACTTGAGACTGTACATTATAATTGCAATAAAGAAAAACAGATTTTGTGACATCTCAAATTATTACCCAACATAACGAAATCTAACCTTCAATTGATAAGCACATACAAGTTTGGGCTTTGTTTGTAAAAAAAAAACTGTTTAGTACAGTCATATTAGCCTCAAAAAGCTGATTTGGTGGGGAAAATGTAAATAGTTTTGGAAATTTGGTATACATATTCTTGATTACTGTAGAATTGAATATACATATATGAGTTATTGTTAGGAGTTTTAACATAATTGGCGTTATTTAAAAGTTGTTGTTTTTTCACATCACATATTACTACCCATCTATGCTATCCACACTTAGATATATATAGGAATAGGTGAAGAAATAACAGATTTAGAGCAAATTAACTCGCAATTTAGGATAGTAAGTATGGAAAACCATCCCTGTCAAACTCAGAAAGGATAAAAATCATTACCATTCCCATAACCGACAAACAATACTAAACGATGCTTAGCCTGTATGCCCAGAGATGTGGATTTGAAGTAAGTAGCTAATCAAATTTAAATAATAATTAATCTGTACATAATTTAAACTTGACACTGCTATCCCTCGTAGAAGGGTGAAGGGTATGTCAGTTAATTTTTTCCCTTCTCTGTATATGAGGAAAGTTTGTAAGAAGTAAAGTTTCACTCGTTTAGCGAAACTGTCCAGTATAATGTCCAAGTTTAGAAGGTCATTGTGAAATGAGTCCAGAGATTAGTTTGCCTAGTACTTACTTATGTGTACACCAAGATATACTTTAGACAAGTTCAGAGGCTGTGCTTATTTCTAACCTGCCCCTTTGCCCCTCTCAAAAGATCCAAGTTTTAGTAATCTCGCGGAGAGAAAGTTCGGAACAAAGGGAAGGGGTGTTGAGGGGGAAAAAATGATTTACTAAACATAAACTTCGAGGTGTTGACCTTTACTGCATCGTAAGGAAGTTCCACGAGATATGTGATGGGGAATGCGTTGAGAGCCATAAACTTAGTAGATTGACAAATTTTTGACATCCATAAAATTAGCGCAATGTGTAATATAAATGAGAGTTGATGTTTTATGGGAGTGTGGAATGGAACGAGAGTTAATTTTAGTATGTTCACAGTTTTTATATTGAATCATTTTTTACAAAATATACATAGAACCGTGCTTCAGAAAAATAAAATTGAATTTTCTAAACATAAACATTTCTTGATTATTTACCAAAAAACTTATTTCCGTTTATTGAAATAATATCAAAACTAAGAGAAAAATTTATCAAATATCGTGATGTCCATGAAAAACATTCAAGAACTGTTGGCATTATTTGTATAAAATCAAACTAGTCATATCCAACATATTAGTATTTTTATTAATTGTTTCTAAAAAATGATAAATTGCTAAATAGTATTAACACTTGTTCCCTGTCAACCCCCGTCAAGAATTATATGAATAAGGTTTATGAGAGCTTAATTTAAAATAAGTCATGAAATAATGAAGGCTAGATAAAAAAATGTGTAAAGTCAGAATACACAAATGTTTAAGGACAACAGCCTTTATATCTCAAACTCCACAAAGACACCAGCAAATACTTTTTTCATTAGTTTAGATTTGACAAAAACATCTCTTTGTTGGTGACCTGGTGGTCTAGGGGTAAGGTGTCAAGCTTCTGTGTTAGGATAAAGGGGTTCAATCCTCGGTCCCCGCACAGATGTATCTTATTTCAAAACTCTTCCTTCACCTCTGATAAGACGTGTATTAATCACAACTTGTGAATGTGTGGAGTGCCAGGCCTCCACCGTGGTTCGGATTCCACGTTAAACTGTAGGTCCTCCATTTCATCTCACAATCACCCTACCATTACACATTAGCGCAAGTGCGTATAACCCGAACGGGTAGTAAGACGCGGTGATAATAATAATAATAATAATAATAATAATAATAATAGCACATCATGCTGTTATAATATAGAATGCATTAGAAAGTTCCCGCTTTTCAACCTGTACCCTTCAAATAGAATCGTTATACGTAAGCATATTATGTATTACAAAGAAAGGCTAAAAGTTTGGTGAATAACATTATTATTCAATAGTTTTTGAATATTTAATATTGTATTATTTCTTTTTTAGCCTCTTACAACCCTTTCAGGTTATAAGCTGAATATGTTACTGTCCTACCATTTTCTTTGCTGTGTAAAACTATTAGAGCACTAAACCTAATTCAAAAGATGATTCATTTACTTGTATGGTAAAATATAAGTTCGATAAACTTTTTTTAATACCATCATTTGATTTTGGGATTCAATACAAATGTGCCATACGATAAACTATTGACCAAATATTTAATTAAACAATTTACCCAATTAAGTGTCCACGTGATCTGATGCGCTACTCTTGCAGTAGACTTGACTGCCGATTACGGGGAGATCAAAGTTCGAATCTCGGTAGGGATGGTTTTTCCAACATGGTTTTCTACTCTCCTTCCCCACAAATTCGTGTACACATCCTCTAAATGTAACTATACTATTCCCAAAAACCATTAGCGTATTTAGTACATAAGCGTATAATCTATATGGGTAGTAGGACAAGGTGTTACAAAAATCTATTTTATGGGCGGTAAAAACTGTTCATGAAAAGAATATCTTGGCACATCCAGTATGGCTTTAAGACTTGACCTCTTCGTCAACTATAGCTCTGTTATTTCAAACCTAGTGCCTTAGACAGCGTGGCCACTGGTATAAGTAAACTATATATATAATTGTCGAATGGCTGCTAAATTGCCAACTACCGAGTCGCTAATGGCTGCGTGGTCTGATGGCTGTGATCTCATATAATCACATGTTTATAAGCTGACGACTTCCGCACGTCCATCTTAGACTCTGCCTTAAACTATGAGTGAAGAATGACCATGGGCACGGGACGAATCCTGGATAGCTCAGTGGTAAGAGCATTGGCGTACTAAGCCGAAGATCCCGGGTTCGATTCCCGTGTCCAGGTGTCATTTTTCAATTTTTCAGAATATGATATCTAAGAGGGAATATCCCCATTAAAATGCATTAACAATAGTTTCGGCTATTAGTTTCATATATGCAAGATCCTGTACAATTATATATATATAATTGTCGAATGGCTGCTAAATTGCCAACTACCGAGTCGCTAATGGCTGCGTGGTCTGATGGCTGTGATCTCATATAATCACATGTTTATAAGCTGACGACTTCCGCACGTCCATCTTAGACTCTGCCTTAAACTATGAGTGAAGAATGACCATGGGCACGGGATGAATCCTGGATAGCTCAGTGGTAAGAGCATTGGCGTACTAAGCCGAAGGTCCCGGGTTCGATTACCGTGTCCTGGTGTCATTTTTCAATTTTCAGAATATGATAGTAAACTATTTGTCAAAGTTAGTACAAAT
Source organism: Timema poppense (assembly GCA_902141375.1). Taxonomy (NCBI): domain Eukaryota; kingdom Metazoa; phylum Arthropoda; class Insecta; order Phasmatodea; family Timematidae; genus Timema; species Timema poppense. The sequence continues at coordinate 129,634 of CABFOV010000297.1, forward strand.
TTAGTTACATTTCGTAAATCATCTATACGTGATTTTAGATGTAAGAGCAGCAAAAAATAAAAAATAATTTCTTAAAACAACACAGGTAATGTAATTTGAAATATTGAGGGTTCACTGATATTATTCAAAAACATACATAAAATCAGCAAATAGTTAGATTTCTAATTTTCGACCAAACAGTCTTAATTTTTTGTATTTATTTATTTTTTTGTGAGAAGTCTCATTATGAAGGGGAGCTTTCAGGTCGTCAACAACTCTCAAGTTTACGAGTTCTACCAATACTAAAAGAAGACCACCAAACAACATCTGCATCCTCTTTCCTGATAAACAAATAGCACAAGCTCCCTTTCTGAAAGGAAAAGAAAATAAGAATTTGCTTTCACCTCTTATTTTTCTTTTTGTGTTGTTGCAATGAAAAGATTCTGATATTTTTAAAGGTCGAGATTCATTTAGCGAAATGACCTAATTAGGTTTACCTTCAAGAATGAAAGTGTCGAAAACCATCAAACAGTTTTATAATAGCATTATTTTTCAGTTATGGAATCATGGATTTATTTTTTCTCCACACCTCACTAACCATCCTGGCTATACGCATTTAATGATAATGACGAGAAAGGTCGAATTTAAAATACATGTTTAAGTATCTGCGTAGAGGAATATTGAAAAACCTTTTGATAATAAATATTTAAATGAATTTCCCCCTAAAAAACAAATATACGGTTTTGTTTGTCGTGTCCAACATTTCCTAGATACATATTTTAAACAATGTGTATAGGGAAATTTTTGAAATATTTTTCTTGCAAACTTTCTACCCAAAATGCAAGTATAGATTGTTATTTGCTTGTTATAACACTTATAGATACCAATTTTAAACCAAATGTGTAAATCTGTTTTATAAAACTCTGTAATTAAAAAAAACTTTAGTAAATTATCATTATTTTGATGGCTAGGGTCAAAATAAATAAAACGTTCCAACACGTAGCCCTACAATTTTGAAATTTAAAGTTTGTACTAATTCTTTAAACCGTTTCAGATATGTGGCCAGGAACAGACAGACATGGGGACAGATCAAACTATAAAATACACTTTTTGGGGTTCGTACACACATGGAAAGTAAATGTTCATTATAACCTTTATTTCAAAATGTGTGTGTTTTTTTACCGCATCTTACTACCCATTCGGATTATACGCTTATGTACTAACTACGCTAATGTGTTAGTGATGAGTAAGATTTATATAAGAATAAATGTACCTGCGTCTACGCACAGAAAGAGTTGGAAGCCATTTTGTAAAAAACCACCCTCAATACACTCTACCGGGATAAAACCACGATCTCACCATCATCGACACCCTAGTCTTATTGCAATATTTGTGCTTTAGACCACGCGGGTTCAATAATGTCTCCGATTACAACGATTACAATAGTTTATCTTGATTCGAACGGTGACCTGGCGGTCTAGGGGCTATGTATCAGACTTCTGTGTTAGGAGACCGGGGTTCAATCCATGGTCCCGGCACAGATTTATCTGATTGCCAAACCCTTTCTTCACCTCTGAAAAGATGTGTATTGATCACAACTTGTGAATGTAGGGAATATCAGGCCTCCACCGTGGTTCGGATCCCACGTTAAACTGTAGGTCTTCCATTTCATCTCACCTTCACCCTACCATTACACGTTAGCGTAAGTGTGTACAACCCAAACGGATACTAATACGTGGTGCTAATAATAATAATAATAATAATAATAATAATAGACTCAAGCCACTATCGTCTCATAATTGGTAAACTAAAGTAGATAATATAAATATTTAGTCCACCTTACCTTTGGTGGGTGTCATAAAAATGGTTAAATCTTTAAGTCATAACCAGCCGAACTTTTTGGATATAAGGCTTAATAGATAAGGAAATGGTCAGAATCTTTAAATTACTCGAACTTAATTCCAAAATGGTATTGTTCAGCGTGACCCGCTTTAATGGTCGAGCAGTCTAAGACGTTACGCTCGCAATACTAGTCGCCACTGAACAGGGAGCTCAGCGCTTAAATGTTGGCAGGAAAAACCTGGTGGGGGTGGGGTTTTTTTCACATGATTTACCCAACACCTCTCCATGATAAGAGGGGGATTTTCTACTAGGATTAGGTCATTGAAACCACTTGAAATTAACGTATGTGTGTATTATTTGTGACGTAATTTAATGTTTATTTTATTGAATTAACTATTCGTACTATCCACTTCAGTGGCTGATAGGTTGTTATACATAGACATACAAACCATGATTCGTAAACATTATTATTTTAAATACTTATATACAAATTGTATTTTTGGTTAGAATAGTTCTTTTCAAATCTTACTTCATTTTTTTTAAATTAATCTCCCAAATATATATTAAGAATTATGATCCCACACACACTTTTAGAAAACTTTCTAATCAAATAAATTCATAATAGAATTAAATCATAACCTTTAAAAACAAAGATTCGTAGTTAGATCTTTAGTTGTTTTACATGTTCCGGCCAGAGCTTCCTTATAATTATTTTCCTCCGGAATATTGTGAGGGCCACATTTACAGTTAGCGTGGGCCGCATTCCACCCGCGGGCTGCCGGCCATTCCACACTGGTCTCTGGCATCAGTCTCGTGTTAGACTGGCTTTGTGGTTGGCAGATTGGTGTTCCAATCCAGTTGGGTTTCCTGAGGGTGGTTTATTCTGAATATTTTCCCACTCTCCTTCCACGCAAATATGGGTAGATTACCTCTAAAAAAATTTCTTCTTCATCCTTACCCAATTAAAGTGATTATTATTTAAGATTTTAGCATGAATAGATAGTAAGACGTTGAGATAAGAAAAAATCCCTTCGTATTCAATACTCGACGTTCTGAATATTCATATTTAAAAACAATTATTGAAATTATAACCTCTCAAATTAGATTATTATCAACAAAATTACAACAAATTCAAAGTTAAAGTTTTATTATTAAGAGTGATGATTAGTGAACAGTGATCATCTCTGTGATCTGTGTTAAGAACTACTTGCTACAGATCCAGATGTCCAGGGCTCAATCCCCGACTCTTCCAAATTTTTCTATGAAGCGGTATTTCTGGAATGGTGTCACACACAGCCTCGTGAGGACAAATAAGGAGGTGCTACTTGAAAAAGTAGGTAGTGACCCTGGTCTAGTAAACTAAGATTAACGGCCTTAGGTTTCGTTGTGCTGATCACATGACACCCTCTATCCGCAAGTGGTGGCAGAAGTTTCGCTAACATTAGGTGGCCGCTCATTCGGTAAAGCTCGCTTTCCTGCTCACTCCATGGAGTTTATTTTGTTTAGACAAAATTTATTATGTTTTAATAAAAAAAATACCTCTATCCAAGGGTCAGATTGGATAGTTTATGTCCTCAGGATTGCAATACTCTCAGATCTCTGTCGGATACAAAAAAAGAATGATATTTCTTGCTATTTATGACGGGAAATTTCACATTGTCTTTTCACGCTAATTTGGGTGCACGTCTTATAAACTTGTTTAATTTTCCTACTTCTTAAGTTTAGCCTTATTTGTTCTATTTTTTCAACCCTTCTCTATATCGCATAGATTGAATATTGCAAAATTATGAGGGGTTGCTTACTCCCTCAAGAGTTTAGAGGGACGCTAATAATAAAGCACTACCCCCAGCGGGCAATCCCATAACCCTTCCAATCGCCTAGAAAAGACTCCCCTCTCGTACCTCATAAGGCCCCAGTAGTATAGCCTCACCGACAGCCCCCACACCTGCCACTCCCTCCACCCCCTTTAACTCTACCCAATTCCAAAAGTCTATAAAATATTAACTAAAGTCAAACATATTCTCGCCAACCCCCTCTAATACATAACAAAGACCAAAAAGTCCCATTGATGATTTAATATTTCAACGACGCTGTGGAGAAATGGGTGAAGCCCCTTGTATGTGTATTTGACAGAGCTCTATAACCGTAGCTCTATTATGGCACCTCCCCCGCCCCCGGCCTCCCACCAGCAACCCGTTCCTCCATCTCTCTTAACTCCCTGCTATACGCCGCCCTATTCGACCTCAACTTTTGGCAAGTTCCCATGAGGTCTAAAGCTCCCGACCATCATCCTAAATCTACTGCACTCGGTACAGTAGATAGACTTCCCCACAATAATGACAGTGGGTGGCCACAAATAAGGGTTAGTGGTTCCAATTTGAAGTTGGCTGGAGTCTATTGTGGTGCAATTAAGAATATATGCAATGCACATCAAAATTTGAATGATATTCTATTCAAAATAGTTTACATAACTGCTTTATTGGCATATTTCTTCTTCTTATTATTATTATTATATTTATTATTATTATTATTATTATTATTATTATTATTATTATTATTATTAGCACCGCATCTTACTACCCGTTCGGGTTATAAGCACTTACGCTAATGTGTAATGGTAGGGTGATTGTGAGATGAAATGAAGCACCTACAGTTTAACGTGGAATCCGAACCACGGTGGAGACCTGGCATTCCTCACATTCACAAGATGTCTTGTCAGAGGTGAAGGAAGGGTTTGGTAATCAGATAAATCTTTGCCGGGACCGAGGATTGAACCCCGGCCGCCAGAATAGAAGTCTGACACCTTACCACTAAACCACCAGGTCACCTATTGGCATATTTAATTGGATATATATATTACCTCTAGTAACTGCCCGTATTGGATATCTTCATTTAACCATACTAATGGAGTTAGGTTGATGAAGGTAGAATTATTATTAAATTTACTCGAATTTGCAAGCGAGACTATTTAGTAAAAAACAGCCTCAGTACAATTAGCCATCATTTGAATCCCAACCTCACCGTCACTAGTAGGACAAACTAGACTAGTTGAAAGTTAGGCCCAAGTCCCCGCTGATATGGGTTAAATATAAATTAACAATAAAATTCTAGCTAAAAAGGATGTAAAGAATTGTTAAAAGGAAACAAACCAACATTCACTAGGAGAGAGGATTGAAAAATAGATGTAAAATATCGGAGTCCAATAACCTAGCGAGGAGCTTTCAATTAGGATTTGAACCAAAGAGAATACTGACCTCCTGGGTCATAAGTTCAATTATTTCAAAGAGATTTCCCTGGACCTAATGTTACAGAGGTTGAAGACAGGTCTTACCAGTCCTGGGGGTCAAGTTGTATAGTACGTTCTGCTCACAATATAAATTATTGCAGACCGTTTTAATGATTAAACTTTGAAAATCAATTTTTATCAATTAATAGATAAACTCAGATCTAATACAAAGTAATAGTATTAAAAATGTATTTAATTTACACCATATTTAACAGTAAATATCTACGTGGGGAATCATCCTTCTGTCTCTTTTTATCATCCACTTAAGAAAGAAGAACAAGGGGGGCGGAGGGTGGGAATGATTGCATCCTGTTATTCGAATATTCTAGAAACAAAGTCTTCGTCAACAACCCTTCTGGAAAAAAGGATATGAGGAGACTCGCATGGTAGTCATCGAGCAGTTAGTACCTGTGTTATACAAGAAAAAACTATGTTTTTTATTAACCATCAACTTGGTGTGAGGAAAGTAGGTTAATTATCCCGCGTGGGTCACTAGATTGGATCAATCCACTCCCACTTAAATCATTCAAGTTCTCTAAGAAGTGAAATAGGTTTTGTGATATCGGCTACAATACATCAATGACGCTAATATATAGTTCATTTCACTACATTAGCATAGGTTAATTCAATAATAGATTCACAACAAGACACGTCAATCTAATAAGTATAATATAAAAACGTACTATATATGACTCGCAAACCCAAACCTTACAAATATAGTTGCGCAAGTGGTGACACGAAATAACGATAGGCTGGTATTCGAAACGTGAATAATAATATTACAAAGGTTGAGAATTCACCCGGGTGTACTGGGATAGTTTTCCAAATCTAGTTTATTATTTTAGTTTACTCGTTCCTTTTACATCACATTGTGTGAGAATTTTCTCTAAGATTCTCTGCTTCTTCATTCCCCTTTATATTAAGTTACGAAAACCCAATTTTTGTATACGTACTATTGAAATAAATATCTGACCACTTACGTTTCTTGAGAGATTATCCTTAAGTTATCACTAAATAATACGGTTTACATCACCCTTTAATAATTACTTAACTATCTATTATTTAATTTTAAAACATGAAGTGAATATTTTCAAAAACCGTGTCTGTAGTTTTCCCAAACAATTGTCATCAATTTTACATTCTCGTGACCCCTCAGGAAGAGAGAGTATATTGTGCTATCCAAAAATTTGAATTCATGATTTTGATAGGTATTGGTGCTTCATGATTTAAAGATCGGGCTAATACTTGATATCAAGGGTTTTAATAAGTTTGATACGATACATTTTTTGGAAAAAATAGCTTACCCTAAAATTAAGAGTATTTTAACGAAAGGCAAAAAGAGAAGGCGTTCTAAAAATGTTGATTACATTTTGTATCTAGTTGCTGTTGAATCTTATAAACAAAATGGTCAGTCTCATTTTCTCATGAAAACAACTATTGGTATATTTGATATAATTAGAAATTTCCAATTCTGATCATATTCCTACCGTTATTTTGAATTTAAATAAAATTCATTGTAAAAAGGTACTACTGTTAAAAATAAATTATTTTATTTGAAATAAATTATCCACTCTCACGTAATAGCTGACAGAAAGCTTATTTTTTTTTTTGTAAAATTCCCAAACTTCTATGCATATATCATTTGAAGGCTAGATTTTGTTTGGTTGGTTAATATTACTGATAAACCTGTCGTAGACAAACCTAAAACTAGTACGCTATAGTTTGCAGGGAGGGACAGCCGAGGACAATCACAAAAGACCTACTTAGATGGAACGTTAATACTTCAGCCAGAATATATAGCTACAGCCTAATGCAACTATGTGAAGAGATAAGAGATACATCACAACTTTGAGCCACAATTTAAAGGAGACAATTATATACAGATACAATAATAGAAGTTTGAAATTTAAGTAAAATTAACGGTGGTCACCTGGAAATATATTGGTTGATCACAATTTTTCGCCAGGTAGTTTATTCGGGAATTTAGTATCAGTCTTTCATTTCATAGCCAAGAACGACAAAGCTCTCTAATACTGTATTGATATATCAATGGATTCTAGATATCCAAAGTCACTTTTTCTAAATAAAAGAAATTAATTTCACCAATGTATAATGTTTTTAAACATAATAAACACGTTCAAATGGGTTAAAACCCGCATCCATTTATACAAACAAAATGTTAAGTTCGTTTGTGTGGTCAGTATGTGACAGGTAGTTCAAGGATTGAATCACGTCTAGTGAGTCTGAGGAAGATTTTTATAAAAAAAAAGGTTTTCTAATCGCTCGCTATAAAAATTCATGTACACTTATTCTAAACTGAACCTTTCTTATCCAAGCCCCATAAGTGTAGTTAAATGTGGCTAGGCTAGACGGCTGGAGCAAAAAATGTAATTTTTTTAAAATATTTATTGTAGTTGAACTTCTTAAAATATTTTTTTTTAAAGAGGGATGAAAGGAAACCCCAGCAATTGATGTCTGTATTTTCAAATTTTATATCGCAAAAAAACTACTTGGCGAAATAAATAATATTTTGCTTCTTTAGATATGTTTAGTTTGATTTTATATAGAAAATAATCTCAAGAGTTAATGAATTTGTCATATGTATCGCAGAATTTGTCCCAAAATCTTAAGAAATCAGGCGAAATAGTTCTGGTAAGCCTACACCATGAATCTGTTTAATATCAAAAGATAATTTATTTATATATATAATGGTCAAAATCTGAAACGAGCCACATTGAAAATTGGCTGTACCCTTTGCACATTGGTTAGATGGTCCAGCAAAATCGTGAAATAATAATGGAAAACATTCTTAATTCTAGTTCTAGCCAGATAAAGCACGAATTGACCACGACAGCCTGGCCATTTCCCGACATTCTAGATAGTTTGACACATCTCGTTCCCAACCTAACCTAATCTAAACTAATCAAACACAATTTAACATAACCTAAAAATAGACCTAACTTAAACTAACCTAATCGTTAGGGGACTCCAAATATCATAACAGTGAATACTGCAAAAATTTATTAATAGGCTTCACGGTGTTAAGAACATTTGGTTCACCTCTTTTATAAGATTTGTTAAACGCTCAGAAAATGAGTTTAGCTACATATAGTAAAATATAAATGAGATTCATAGAATTATTTAATTTAGTTAGTACCCTATGGCCATATCTAGAAATGGCCAGCCAAAGCCCAAACTGCTGGTAAGTTATTATATATTTCTTACTTTGCTTATTTCAGTGACCAAAGCTAGAATTTGCCAGTAAATTATAATTATTATGGAAATCACTAGATTTTTGGGTTTGAGAATTACATATATATTACTAAACAAAACTTTATATCAACTAAGGTAATCTATCATTTATTTTAAATTAAAATATTTTATTTTACGTCACAAACACTAAAAAGGCGTATCAAAACTCATGATACCGTCTATTCAACCGTTAACAGACCAGAAAAAGCATAAAAATATGTGTGTTCCATATAACCTTCTTTCACGGTGAAAATGCTAAGAGGTAATGTACACGATGTTGATTGAGTAGGGAGGGGGGTGTCCAATGTATGAGGGCATTAAAAAACATAGCTCTCATATAGTTCGACAAAAGTGCTGCATCCAATTAAGGATTTGAAAGGGGAATTTGGCCAGAGGATTAATGTTGGCCATCCTAGTCACAGCTATGTGCTCTCGGATCAACTTCAAAGGGGTCCTCTTGTAAAAACTAAAATTATTGTTATATTTATGAGTCGACTAAAGCGGTACACTCAACACACACAAGGAATAAAAAATTTAGAGAGATGAATTTGGCTATTAACCATAAAGGTTCTGGAATATAATGTAACACTTTCAAATAAATATTTAAAATCCTTAGAGGTCTGTAGATGAGATGAATAAACATGACATTCATGAAGAGAAGTAAATAAGTTCAGTTTAAATTTAAACTTAAAATAACAAGGCTTCGGTGTCTGCGTGGTCTAACGTGCTATTCTCGTGTTAGACTGCTGCCGAGAAGATCGGTGTTTGACCCCTATCGGGGGCACTGAGGGTGGTTTCCCTAAACGCTATTTCACTCTCCTTTCACGCAAATGAAGGTTCTTTTCCTCTAAATCAAACCTTTCTAAGACCTAACCCATTAGTGTAATTAGTACATTGGCGTATAACCATAACGGGTACTAGGATGTGGTGATAAAAAATAAATAAATTATTACCAAGTCAGGGTGGAACAAAATGCAAGTTAGTACCACTATTTTATAGGTCTTACAACAAAAAACTGTTTTGGACAAACTAAATGAATTATTTCTTCAGTAGATACGCTTATTTTAATCTAATACATAAAAAGAGAGGTTTTAAATTTCTAAATATGTCGTAAGCATTGACAAACTTGACTAGAAACATTTTAAATTTAAAAGACAAGTCCTTGCCAATTCAAGCGATTCCCGTAACAAATATTTAAAAACTGTTGAGTCCAATATATGCACGAGATTATTAAAGTAACTTTTATTTATTTCATCTAAAACTAACAAAATTAATTGGTTGTGACCGGGATGACCAAGCAATGCATTACTTGGTTACCCAGGGCAACACGTTTCTTTACTAGACAGAAAAAAAACTCTTCATTTTGTTTCTTACGAACCAGTTTTATATAAATTAAAAAAACTAATACAAATTTAGAATTTCATCTTCAAGCTGTACATGTTCATGCACAGGGGTTACCAATACTCTAATATTTAAATTTCAAAATTATAAAACTATATGTGCGATAGATATTTTGCAAAGCTCATGACAGACAGACAAACAAACTCTTCATGTTATTAATAAGGATTTTATTGTACAAATAACGTACAAATTAGGATCTTAACTCACGTTTCCTTCCACCTCCCTCCCCCTTAAATGGATCCAATATTTTTAAAAGCTAATAGGCATAGTTTTACGATAATATTTAGCTGAAAGTCAAACGAACTGCCACTTTACAAGAAAATATTCATCTACAATAAAAGATTTTGTGCACCAAGGCTATCCGTAGATCCAACCTATCATTGTTCAAATAAGTTCGTTGACATTTGCATGGAGGGAGAGTAGTAACCCAATCAGGGAGAATAATACCTTAGCTCAGCCAGGTTGGACATTAGTTTTGACCTCCATATGAGAGAGAATATACAATACGAGACCAACTATTTTACTTTTCACGTGTTCAGAAGTACGATTGATATGAGCTCATTTTTTTACTCTTTAACGAGATCTTGGTGAGAGAAGTATTGTGATCGTCAAAAAATCTAGTTTGAAATTTTGTTATATGTTGAGATTTAATTGCTTCCTGAACCCAAAAAGGTGATAATCACCATGATATGACTAACTGCGTGTTTGTATCTCAGCCAAGAGCCGACACCATTTTACTGATCGGGATAAAACCTGGTAACCAGCGTATTTATATGATTTACTAAAGATATTTTTAGAATTAGCTAACTAACCTTAAAATTAAGGGTAGTTTTCCTAAGGTTGAAAAGTGAAAAAAGTTCTGTTTATTGAAATGGTTTTTAGCAATTTTGATTAAAATTGTTATCCAGGCTAGGTTTAGCATAACTATTAAAATGGAGCATATAATTTTCACGTTAAAATAATTTATAAGGTACTGTACTTTACAGTAGCAGCTATCTCTGAATTTTATAAAAGCCTCAAAAATCTTTGTAATACGAAATATTTTAAAATTTAATAGTCTTAGGACTATTAAAGATAAAAAATTGTTAATTATTGAAATATATTTTTACAACTATAATTAACGAGAAACAAATCAATATATTTTTAAAATGGAGGTCTGTGAAGTGAGGAGTTTATTTTTATGCTCTTTGGTGATCAAAGACGTCCCTATTCTCTCAATAGGTGTCATTAAGAGTATATATATATATATATGGAATTTCATGCTTTTTTTTTATTATGTTTCTACAACAATATAATTATATTGTTTTGTTTAACATTATCTTAAAGTTTTAAGAGTGAAATTCAATGCGGTTTGCCGTAATTTATTTTACTTTATGACAGTCATTAACTTAAAAAAAATCAACTAAAAATATTAATTTTAGTATATGTTGAATATGTTTTGTTATGTGCTATCAATTTAGAAAACTAACCTCAAGGTTTTTACTAACCTTTAATCTTATTTTCCACTATTTTCAAATATGGATGAGGAATGTAGGGCCTATTTTCAAGCTGGTCGTTAAGGGAATCAACTGTTTTATTACTTAAACATGCTTATTAATATGTTATTGAAATATTTTCCATTTTTATTGAAATGTAGAATTGGGTTAAGGTATAAAGTGATGTAGTTTCGTTTTTCATTTAATTTACTAGTAGAAAAATCTTTTAATAGGTGTTTAGAATGGGGTGACCAGAATTTGGTGAAAAATAATATGCATATATTACTCAATTATAAGTTTAATTGTGGTTTTTGTGGAGGGAAATTAACATGTGGTCAATTAAACAAGCTTAGTTATTCAGTTACAACGTTATTATCTACATAGTTCTTATTTTTAAATATTGAAGTTAGGTATGACAAATTAAAAAATATTGTAGTGTTATTTACTTTTTTTATTAAATGGGGATATCTAAGATTTTTTCCAAAAAAAAGTTGTATTATTTGAATTTTTCTTATTTTTACTACTATACAAGAGGCTCAAGTAGAACACCAATAGTTAATCGAGATTATTTTTTATATTTAATGGTTAAAAACATGTTTATGATATTTCCACTCACAATGAATATTAACAGGAAAATATTGGAAGATAGGGATTTATTTTTCATTATAAATGTATCCCATATAGATTAGGCAAAAATATTTCGTACCCATAACAAATAATTATTATATTTCATTCATTAACACATTTTATCAAATATTCATGACAAGCAATGTTTTGTACAATTTTATATGAAATTAAATAGGGTATATAAAAACATTAGACCTTCCCCTTATCTAAGAATACAAATTTCAAATAACCAAACATTTACTTAACTAAAAACTGTGATTGGATTAGCTCGCATAAAGCCATTACTTTTACTTAAAAAATCAATTGTTTGTAGTATTTTCTTTAACCAATTATTTTTAAAAACTAAATTTCTAAGTGTTTATTAAAAGTTTTAGATCACCTAACACATTCAGGTTTTTCATAACTCTTGTTGGTCGCCATCCAATCATATAAATGTTGATTTTTAATTTATCTTGACTGTTAGAATAGAGAAGTATTGTAATCATAAAAAAAATCGTTGTTGATATTTTGATAATGTGGGCGCTACCCCTTGAAACTGAAAGGTGGTTTTGCGGTGCCATGCGTCTGTTTGTTTATCTGTCAGCGTCTCTGACTAGAGCCGAAACTATTTTATTGTTTGAGCTGAAGCTTGGTTTTAAATAAGATCCCTCGAGGATTTTTTTTTATTTAGATAGCCAAGCCTAAAATTAGGAGTAATTTACTAAAGGGTAACAAATTAGTAAAATCAATTTTCTCAAAATTCGGTTTAAGGATTTTTATTGAATTTTTCTATCTTTGCATTGTTAACATTACAAACAAAATGGCATATCTTATTTTCACTTAAAAATGAATTTAAGGGAAATTTATTTAAAAAGAAATGTTTATTACTGATTATACTCGTTGAGATATGAAATAAATTATTATTGTTAAGTTGTAGTATGTTAAAATTAAAAATATTTTAATCTGGAAGACATTTTTATAAAATCAATAGTTTTTGATCTATAAGCCGCCATATTTTTAAAGGAATACTTAGTAATATGAAATTGATCGTCATGCTCTCTGGTGGAAAGAGATACTTCTTTTTCCTCAATGTTTCTCTAACAGTGTATACTATAATATTTATGCTCGTTGGTGAGTATTTCTGAAAAGGACTATATTATTTTGTTTAACATATTTTACAAGTCTCTAGTAAATGTATCAGAGAAGGAAAGTCTGTGTTGCGCATCACAACTTTTATTTGCAGACACGATTTATGTTGTTCGAACAGGATGTATATAATTATTGCACTATTTTGACTATAAAGAAGGAGGTATTTTGATATTAACAAATTTCGCCACTATTCACTTGGATAAATAAATTGAACGACACATACTATCTCATAGTGTGTATTATAGCTTCTAAGAAAATATTCAAAATTAGTTTTTCTGTTAATTTACCCTTAAATAAATTTTACTTATAAAACGAACATAATATTTCTTTAATCACAATAAAAACTCATAATTTATAAACTTTTTAAAAAAGTGTTCAAATATTTTTATCAGATCTCGTATTTGTAAGTGTTAATTATTCTCAATAAACCATAAAAATAAATTTGCAATTTGTAAAAATAAAAATTAATTTTTATTTATAATATAAAACTATTCCCAGATAACAATTTTGAGCATAATATGTATGGCCCATTAAAAAAAATCATATTGTCTATAGTTTGTTGTAAGTAAAATACCAATTGATTGATTTAAGAAAATAAAATACACATTATCATATAAATAATCCACATAATCAATTTTGAATCCACACAGTAATGATATTTTATAGAATTCAAAATTTAAAAATCTGCAATAAACTTTTATCGCAGAAGAAAATTTACATACATTAGCTTACAGTGTTTTTTGGGAAATTACCACTCCTTATATGATGTAGTAAATTCAAACATAATAAATAAAGCCATTTTTAAAATTGTTCAAATATTTAAAAATAATCTATCAGCAAGTAACCCATAAACCAATTTTTACCCCAAAAACCAGTGTAAAATGTTTTTTGTCATGTCAAATACTATCATTATACCCATTTAAAATTATTCATTAGAACAATCATTAACATTTCAAATCTTTAAGAAATACCTCTTTTGTGAACAACTCTTAGACGAGTTTTTTAATAAAAAAAAACTGTACTTTACAAATTTTTATGGCAAACACTCTTAATTTACCCATTTGAGACAATATTCTTAGTATCAATTTATTCAATTTTGAATTGTTTGAAAAATCTGCTATCATTAAAGCAGTCTTCAATGAGTTTTTACGCCTAAAACAGGTAAACAATGTTAGAAATAATTCCCAAAATACCTATTTGGAAACAAAATGTATTGGCTATTCTTGATATATTTCAAGTTTCTGAACAATTAGTCAGTTGTAAACCATCATATATTATTTTTTTTAACTCAAAAAACCATTACACATTGCTATTTGTCATACGTCACAATCAAAGATATACATTTTGATTAAAAACGTTAGGTTTTTTAATATTTCAAATTTACAAAAATAGACAATCAGTAAACGAATTTCAACGAATTTTTGGCCAAAACCAACTGTAGAGTGCTATTTACTGTAATTTTAAAATAATCCTAAATATGTATTTTAAGTAAATTTTTAAAGGTTTAAAAAAAAAATAATTAAAAATTCACCCTTCAGTAAACTACTCCTAATTGAAGGGTCAGGATAAAAAAAATGTATAGTGTTCAAAATCTAAATATCATGTTTAAACAAAAATTAGTAAACCGTTTTGGATATGTGGCCAGGGACAGACTATCAGACAGATAAACAGACAAACAAGGAGATTGACAGACATGTAAAAACCAATCTTTTTTGGTTCAAATAAAACTTAAATATTCATGAATATCTTTAGATCAATTATTTCACGATTATAATATTTCTCTTGATAAGAACAATTTAAAAGGGGAAAACTATTACAAATAAAATTATCTAAGTATCAGCCAGGACATATGGTTAACATGTTGATGCTGATTCAAGCCTTATTTTCAATACATTTTAAATTAAATATAATATATATATCGTATACTATGAAGAAATTCCGAATCTTAAAATAATTTCAATTAGTTAACTAATGATTAAAGTATACTTGAATTGAATACATCAGATATATTTCAATTATTATTATATTTGTTAAAATAGGTGTTTTTATGCTGACTAGTCTGTATTATTTGTAATTCAACCTTTTGAGGTTAGGCCTATTAATTACATTAGTTATTGGAATAAGCGTAAAATATTTATAAAGTGATGACTTTTTTAAATATTTTATTATAGGATTAGATTTAAAAACTTATTATTGTAAAATATTCAACACAAATATAGGTTAATAGGCACTATATGCCAAAAGTAAGGGTTGTGAGTTGAGCTTGTTTTGAATATAAATTATCCTATATCTTAAAGTCGTTTTATATTAATACTAAACCAATTAATATTAATCTTTTTGCATATGTTAACATTTTAACATTTATTTATAATTTGAATTCTGAACTTACATGAACTTAAACATTGTATTGTTTAACTTATTTTGTTATTTATAAGGTTTAATACATTTTTAACGTGTTTCGTGTATTTTAGTTATATCATCACCTAATATACTGATAAATTGATGATGAATAATTTATTAAATGTGTAATTTTCACTATTTTATTTTATTATATGTAATTACCATAAATTAACCAAATTATACATTTATATCTGCATTATTTTTCGCATCAACTAATTAAAAAAAATATCAATCAACTCTTTATATATATATATATATATATATAGACTATATATATATATATATAGACTATATATAGACTATATATATTTTAGCAATATATCTACGTCTTAAATTATAAATCAAATCCACTCCTTACTTTCAACTTGTTTAGACATTTTTATAAAATATTCTAAAGATTTTTATTAAAATTCGAATCTAGGCGTTGATTAAGATTATAAATAGAATGGCTATTTTCATTTTGCCATGAACATGAATTTTAGGTTACTTTACAGAAAACGAAATTTCCTTATCTCCACAACTATTTCTGATAGTAAATAACTTGTCATTGTAAAATTGTAGTACTATTAAAAATACATAACTTTTAATTGAAATATTTCTTTATGAAATCAATAATATTTTTAAAATTTTGTGAGCTTAAGTTGTTGAGATACACTACTACAGTCTTAACGCAATCATTCTTTAATTACATAGATTAAGTAGATAAGTGAGTTTCTCAAAATGTTTATGTTCGTTTTACTTTAAGACATTAGTGGAAATGTTTGTATAGCAATGATATATCTTTATCATTTGAGACTCAATAGTCAATATTTACCTAAGCGTATAACCCGAACGTTTAATAATACGCAGTGATAAAAATAACAATAATTACCTTTTTTATTGGTCTAAATTTATGAATGAAAAATTTAATAACAACGCGATAGCCATAAGATGTACAACCTCTGATAAAATGTCAAAATATTTAAATGGAAGTCAACATTTTAATACGAATTATTGACCCTTGTAGACCCAATATCAATCTGGTTGTTTTATTGGTCCAAATATACTCGTGAGGACTTATATACTTTAAAAAGTTAATCATAAAATTTAAATCAGAGAGTCAAAATTATTTAAAGTAAATATAATGCAATATTTGCTTTGGTTTGATAATGTATATTATTTTTTCACATGTATTATGAGTTTTGGGTAAATATCTTAATTTATAACACTGGAGGGAGAAAGTCATATTAGAGTTCCGAACCAATTATTTTACAAACATCAGTTTCGATTTGAAAAAAAAAAAAATTGTTTTTGATTCAATTCTGATCTGACTCCAAAATTGTTTAATCATGAGAGTCAATTCAGATAAAATTCGAAATTTTAATTAAAGATTAGATTTGATTTGGATTCGATTCGAGTAAGTTGGCCACGATTCCATTTATTCAATTTGAAACTGATAATTTTGGGTTCCCACAGCCTAATAGAAAATATTAATTAATTAATTAGTTGCTCCCCTTTAGTAGGAGATCCATTAGATATATTATTTTACCAAAAAAAGTTGGATCTGGTTTCAATATAATTTATAGTAGGCCCATGAACAAATATCCTATATGTGTAGTCTACGGTTTTAGGGCATAAGTAAAACAATATGTTCGCAAGATTGCAACCACTGACCATACCATAAACATTGTATATTATAAAACAATGCATAATTGACATTAAATTTAATTTAGGAGAATTGTAGATATATTTGTAGTGTATACTACATATGCTTCATGCCTCATGCCTAACCATGTTATTATTACAGTAAAAGTATTTTGAATCACTATCAACTCCACAGATCATATAAATAAATAAATCTTGCGTAATTTAGGCTTATGATTAATTATTTACTAATTTTAACAACTAACTACATAATAAAGAGGAATGCCAGGCCTCCACCGTGGCTCGGATTCCACGTTAAACTGTAGGTCCTTCATTTCATCTCACAATCACCCTACCATTACACATTAGCGTAAGTGCGTATAACCCGAATGGGTAGTAAGACGCGGTGCTAATAATAATAATAATAATAATAATAATAATAATACATAATAAATTTAGATTCACATTTTAAGATTACTCTTACACCAAATGATCTGCTTAGGCAAGCCTTGTAATATGTACAAAGAAGAAATACAGAGATAAAATAAAATTACACTAGAGAAAAATTCATTTTCTATTAAAGCGGGGTGTTATCATCCAAACTCAATATACTGTTGCTCAGGTAATACCGTTTCTGGCTTCAGAGTTTGGGATTCCAAAATAATTCTTCCAAATATTTAAAAAATATATTAAATAAATACATGTCAATAATAGTATGGATATAGTTTTCTTTCTCAACATTAAAAAAAAATCATTTTGGAATGTCCATTACTTTTAGTTTCATGGTTATTTATTAAATTGGCATATTTTTAATTTATTATATAAGGAATGTACTTTAGTAGAACAGTAATTAAATTGATTGGTACACTTCTTTAGTCAGTTAAACAATATAAAATATGAATATAACAAGGAATTAATGTATTATAAAATAAATTGATAACTCACAAAAAAAACTAAATCAATTAAAATAGACATGACAAAATTCCTAACAAATGACCTCAGAGATGTTGTCATGTCTGTTTTAATTGATTTAATTTATTTGTGATTTAACAGTTACTTTTAGAATACATTAATTCCTTGCTTTATTCATATTTTATATTGTTTAACTGACTAAAGAAGTGTACCAATCAATATAATTGCTGTTCTACTAAAGTACGTTCCTTATATCATAGATATTATATTTCTCCTCACTACATGTAAAATGAATGTCAGTAAAAAGATTTTATATGTTCTGAAACCCATATATATTTTGTTTATATAAACACTTAAATACCTTATATTTTCAGTTAGTTAACAGATTTTAATTTATATTTTTATTTAATTTAAACAAGAATATTGGGAAAGTTTAACTACCAAGTGTATGTTTAATAAATATTTATAAATAAAAAACACCTCAAATTAATTTAATTCATGAATTGAAAAGTTTATGTTTTCAATAAAAAAATATGTTGATGAAATTATTTGAACCCGTGATTTATAGACGTGTAGAACTCTATTCTCCCAACTAAACTATGGTGGCTAGATATTAAATGCATATTATCATTATAATTCGGTATTTATAAATGTTGAACGAGAGGGTACAACACTTCAAAAACTGTTTGCCTCAAAATCTGGTAACTAAGCTTAAATTATTCCTTATCCCTGTACACAGTTAATATAATCTTAGATACATCTTCGTAAGACTAGTTGGTTCTTACTCCTTTATAATATCTTCGGTTTCATTAATAATTTCTATTGTTTTGTTAACTTCGTGCAACAGCACGGAAAAATATTTCGCCTTGATGGATCGGTGACAGGCTAAGGAATGAGGTCAGGTTAAGTACCATCCTTGCTGTATGTGGATGAAAATATTTTTATTCTACCAATAGTTATCTGGCAGATAAATTAATTTCATAACTTGCTTAAAATATTTAAGTGGGCTTCTGTGTGATATTTATCCGGTAGTCAATAGTTCGGCCCTTAGTAATATTAGTTTTAAATCAAGTATTCATGAATAACGCTATCTATAAATCGTGCTAAGAGAAAAGAAGGAATAAATAAATTATCCATTTTTTTTTTTCAAAAATTAGCAAAAAAATAATCACTAAGTCAATTAGTAAAAAATATTATTTTAAAAATCGATACAAAGAATCCAAATTGTATTCATATAATTTTATTTTATTCAAATTATATTTAAGTAAAATTGTTGTGTGACTACAAAATAAAGTCAAAGCCTTTTTGTGTACAAGGGAATTTTTGTGACAAATTCTTTATTATTTCAGTAACAAAACTTGTAGAGTGGCCACTCAATATTTGATAAAATAATAAATTTGATAATAGACTGAATATTTTCATGGATATTTTACTTAGATATGAAAAACGCATTCGTAGCTATACAATAAAGATAAATATTGCCAGAACTTTAAACATTAGACTCGTATTGGATTTAATCATTTATATGTATCTAATAAATTTATAATAACATTCAATAAAAATACGTAAATTACCCATTTTTAAAATGTTTTAACACGCTTCTTGTGAGGTTGTTTAAACCTCTTCAAAAAGTCAGTTATTTAATTCGTTAGCAAGAGATTTCACTCTGAAAACTCTTTCAAAACACCCAAACCAATGTCCAAGAGTTAATGCTATAAGTTAAGTTGTCTATATCAAATAACTAGCAATTTATTTTGTCTTCGTGAATAAATGAACAAAATGATGAGGTAGAATATGGTCATTTTCTTTCGATAAAAGAATGAAGTCATAATATCACCAAGAACTGAAAAGTCCCTGTTGTATAATCTTGGTGGTTCTCCAAACATAATGTATTTCGCTAAACCATGATTTTAGTGTGCAGGTATGAATAGTTAATATTTTAATCTGTATTTGAAATAAAAAGGTAGATCTTCAAATTTATTACGTTTAAAACACACATGCATTTAGTTAGACGAAAACTGTAAACAATAAAGTATTTGATAGATAAGGTGATAGCTGCATCTCGTTATTTGGAAGCTTGTTATTTATCAACAGTAATTATACAGTTCAATTTTCATAGGAAGAGCTTATAATTATAAAATATTATATATCTACTATCACGTATCCATACGTCAAGTCATTTTATATTAAGTGGTCATTTTTATGGAAATTATCAATACCTTTAAAATATCACTAATAATATAGTAAATTTATATCAATGTTTGACGCAACAAACATTGTATTTAAAAACAAATCTCTTATTATTAAAGTTAGACTGTATATTCAACTATTAACTTTCCTAAAATATGCCCTTATATAGTGCAATAGCTCAATATTATAATATTAGCGATTAAATCAATGACAAACTATCTTGAAAACCAATACATTATGAAAATGCATAAGTAAGATCTAGATGGTTGTGTAGCCTTGGACTGACATCACACCTGTTTAACAACCCTTACATTGTTTATAACAATCGTTAATTGATTCGCCATGTTGTGGAGGGTGTTTTGTCGACATTTCCGGAACCTTTCTACTAACAGCAGTTTATATGTGTACAGAGGGTGGTAAAGAGTTGATAAGTTGGGGAGGGTGTTTTCATTACAAGCACCTGACTACTAACATTGGTGTATCTGTAAAAGTTGTGTAGGGTGTTAATATTTCCGGCACCTGGCTACTATCATTGGTGTCTTTCTAAGCTGAGGATGTTAAAGAGATGACAAGTTGTGGAGGGGGTTTTGTCAAAAATCCAAGAACCTGGCCACTAACATTAGAGTTACTTGAGTGCTGAGGTTGGTAAGGAGTCCCTACCTTGGCCGGTGTTGTCCCTCCAGAAGGACTGCTGTTGTTGGTACCCAGGCTCCCAGCCAGCGGCGGTGCAGCGAAGTTAGGCACTGAGAACGGCACGAACAACATAGGGGTGGAGTTCAGGGCGATTGGAGTGGCGGCGGAGTTGGTCGGGGGCGGCACGACCGCGTCACCACAACCGCCGTCTTCGTCGCCGCCTCCGCCCCGACACCGACACTGTTCCACCACCGTCGGGATCTGCGTGGTCGGGTGGTGTTGGTGGTGGTGGGAAGGAATCTGTCCGGCTCCCGGCGGAGGGTTGTTGTTAACCGAGAGGGGTGCGCTGTTTGTGGACTGGGGTGGTGGTGGCCTGGCGGCGGTTGCCGGAGTGGCGTGGAACTGATAAAGCTGTTGGGGGTAAGGGACGGCGCGGACCGTGGACGCCACCCTTAGGCCTCTAGAGCCTGCAGCTCCCGATGAAGGTGTGGAGGCGGTGGGGGTGGTGCTGGAACACGAGCAAGGGGTCCTCAGGGCCACTCGCCGAGGTTTCCACACCGCACAAGGGTAGACGCCCACAAGGCTGTACCCCACGAGGACCGGTGATGGAGCCAAGGCCACTGCTGGTTAGATCACGGACAAGGGAAACCAAAGACGTGCGCTGTAGTACTTTCGATAAGAGGAGTGCTACTTCCCAGATATCCTGCTTGCTGTTGCTGTTACTGGTCTTTGGAAACTCTTTTAATGGTATTCTCTTTGTAAGTTTTTGTTTAGTTCATTAATGAAAGTTATTCTTAGTTATGAGAATTTTAATTGTTCTTCAGTGGACTCCCTTTGAAATTGGTGTCAATATCTTGATGAATGTTTTGTTTTTATCTTTTATTTTGATTGGGAACCAGTAAATTTTACTCAAATAAAATTCAATCGAAGCAAGAATAAAGCTCTTTCTCGACTAAAAATATGTTAAATGAGTCTTTGTTTTCGAAGATAAATGTTATAAATTGTATATTAAAACAACCTAAATGTTTATCACTTAGCACTTATTATCTATGTATCACCACCATTTGTTGAGATAGAATTTGTTTCTTTATCAGATCAAAACTAAACGTATTAATGGAGCTGTTTTATTGAACCGCCACAAAATATTTTCGCGTTTATGATTTTTTTAGATATTTGCTGTAACTGTCTAACAGATCTTAAAAAATACAGAATAATACACAAACAAAAATCTTTCAAAGTCACCGCAAGAAATAAAACAGAAGGTTTTAGTCTTTACGAGGGGGGTGTCAAACAAACAGCGACGACGATGGTTAGGGGTCGTCGTGGACGCACGGCAATGTTTACAGTGGGAGATGTGGGTGATGGACTGGCCCAACTCTTGTTTCGTGCTTTATGTGTGTATGTGTGAGTGAGTGTGTGTATGTGTGTGTGCGTGCGTGCTTGCGTGCGCCGAACTGGTGGTGCTCCTGCTGGATGCCGTTATGACCTTTCCTCCGTTGGCGTTCCGACAGTCACGTGGAAAAGTTAGGTTAGGCGTCCGTACGTTTAACTATCACCACTGCCCTATTTAAGTTTAGTCTCACTGTAAAAATATTTGACAAAGAAACTTTAATGAAATTTTCATCAAACGTAATAGTCAAACCAATTCCTTCTTTTAAAAATCACCATAAGAAAGTTTTAATGAAATCCAATTTGGAGACTTTCACTTGAGTAAGAAGTTTAGTGTTTTCTCAAATAATTGATGAACTTGAAAAAAAAACCAGTTGGTTTTGAAAATTGTTTATAACGTACACTAAATAACCTTGAGATTATTAATTTTAAATATATAAATATGTATTTTTAAAATTTAAATGTTATAGTCACAGAAACTCCAATATTTCAGAAGGTAAGTTGTTAGTGACTTGCTAATTATAAGACACCAAGCTATTCCAGACTGTTGTTTTTTTAGTAACTACTTTGATATTTTCCAAATTTAATATCCCTATGATGAATTTATAAACCAGAGAAAGAATTGTATTTATGTGAAAACTGTAGACAACTTTAGAATTGTATAGATATAATCTTGATTGGTTTTATTAAAAGTAAACACCCTCGGGAAATAAGTATGTAACAATTTTAGTCCTAATCCGGAAATTTTCAAAAAGTTTCAATCAAGTTTCACACACAAAAATCTTCACATAAACAATCTACCAACAGATTTGTATCAATTTTAAAACCGTTCCACTTGCCTTCATAACATAATCCCCTTTCTTTTTGAAAAAGTATTTTCTAGAAAAATCTTCAATGAAACTACACCCAAAATATAAAAGAAAAAACTTACGGCAGCGTTTCAATTCTGAAAGAACACAGTGTATTAAATAGTTGTATACAAAAGACACACTTTAGAAGAAAATCTTTTTGCCAGCAGTTTTATAAACGGCGCTATCACCAGCACTTATATGAACACTGACACACCTACTTATTATCTTCCTCTTCTTGTGTATTTGGAGCTTCCGTTGAATGATGTCGGGCGTCACTGTACCAAGAAAAGAAAAGAGGCTCCACTATAAGGGTTCAGACCGGGTAGAAATTACGTCCTTCACACTTTAAAATAAATCAGAATTTGAGGCGGGCTGCGGTGTAGAACAATAAGTTTCAACTGTTCGCCTGTGAAGACAGGTGGTGCGACGGTAGATGGCACACAAACACCGCGTGGCGTCGGTCGCGGCGTCGGTGGGATGCACGAATATCAAGAACGAAACAAGCGTCTGTAGCACGGGAACCTGCCGTGTGTATGTGCGTCTATATTTTATTTATATTTTAACCTCTTTCTCCCTCTCCCACTCTTCGTATGCGTGCGCGAAAATGGAAATTCGTATGTGCGTAAAAGTCCTAACTTGAGACCCCTCTCTCTTTCTCTCTTTTGCTCTTTGCGGGTTTTTAAGGAAAAAAAGGACCCGAGAGTTACCGAATAAATAAAAGCAAGCTTTCTCTCTCCTCTCCCCTAAAACGGCTGTACAGTCGAAAGGCCGGAGAGAAACAAGCTGGAGTCGCTTGTGTCGCCCGCTAGCAAAGCTTGCCCGTTCGCTCAGTTATTCTCTCTCGTTTTCTCTCTTACCCCCTCTCTCTCTTTCACTAGTTCCCTCTCCTCACTTGTACAACGCCAGCGCAATCAATGAAATATACGCTACAAAGTGAAGCAAACGTGGCTGGTTAAGGGAGACGATACACGAATCTCGCACAGGCGAGGGATTTTTTTTCTAGCCCTCCCCCTCCCTTTTTTTAGCCTAGTCTTTAGCTTAAAGTTGAAATACGATATAGTTCTCTTAATTGCACGATCAGTTAAGTTCTAATGGATTATTATTTAATGAGTGTGAAAAGAATTAAAAACAACTTCAAAGTAACAAGTTTGGCGTAGTATGTTTTAAGATAATTTTTGATGGATACATATTTTTAATAAAGGTTATATAAAATAGGGTAATAAATAATAAGTTAGTACCGACAAAAATACAAAACAACATAACTATACATTAATACAATTAACAAGTTTGTGTGTAGGCAAAAGTTTCAAAATATGATAAAAACTATAAATATAAAAATACGCCCTACTTGTTAAAATATAATGTTGACATTAAGATTTTTTTAAGTGCAAATTAAATGTTTAAATCCACATTTTATACCGAAAAAAAATTTCTATCATATTTTCGACTTGATAAATTATGCAATCGATGTAAAATGTAAATGTGTTTTTTTTTTTACAGAGTTATGAAAAATTGTTAACAAAGGTAGACCCTATCTGAAAGTAGAAAAATGTATTTTCATATGATTAATGTCAATCAACAGGAAAATTTAGTTAAGCTAATAACATTGTTACGTGAATGTAATATGTAATTTTAAATCAACTGCTCTCCTACTATAAAATTGTATTATAATTCCAACTTAAACTAAAGTTGCATTACACCATAAGTGCCTGTGCAGGCTAATATATATATATATATAACATAGCGTATTTATGTAAAATACAGAATATAGACTACAGATAAGTAAATTCCACCTTTATAAATATTACAAACTCAATTTCATGTTTAGTTATTTATTATTCTCAGCGAAAACCTATTTTAGAGTACTTATTCAGTCAAGAGTCATACACGACAGTGACTAAACTATGATATCAAAATTCAAATATTTCAACCAAACAATAAATATATTTGTTCAAATTAAGGAAACTAAGTTCTTTAATACCCATATCTTCTCACAATCTTGTAGCATTTTAGACTAATATATTAATACGCTGTTGTAATAATTGCGAACACAGCATAGATTTAAAGAAAACTAAGCGCATTTGCGTCGTAAGATTATAGGAAACTATTTTAAAAAAGAAAAAAATATCCTTTAACACAAAAACAGGTGAACTTGACCTCCCTACACCTGGTAAACCATTAGGAGTGAAATAATATTAATATATTTTTAAATTACATATTACAAAAATGTTTTCGTAAGTATAAACACATTTAGGAGTTATTAGTAGGTATTTGAAAATATATATTGACTGTTATATTTTGGCTTCTCTTGTCCTCTTTGTTTTGCTGCGGAACACATCGTTCATCCCATGTGAGTGGACGTGAACCAGGAATACCTCAAACTCAATGGAACCTTGAACTATCAAGTCCCATTAATTTAATTTAAAAGTCAAATAATTTAGGAAATACATTTTTTTAAATGTGAATGAATAAATGTGATGCTTATGTATAGTTTATATACTAAATGTAAAGTATTATATTATACATGAATACATACTCCTATATCGTGTGAACAAATTTGTGAAATTTCTCTTCGGTGCAAAATTCACTATTTTACATATATTTTTCTTTATCACTGTATATTACTACCTTTTCAGGATGAACGTATATACTATGATTACTCTAATGGGGTACGGATTTAGAATCAATCATTTTATTGGTAATGTACAGTAACTTTGTTTTTATGAAAATATAGTGGGGAAACCTTTTAAAAAAGAATACTCTTAGTGGACCCTATCGGTATCTTAATTCCGATCTCCCATCTTCAGTAAGCGAGTTTAATACGAGAGTGACGCCTTACACCATTTGGCCACTAAAGTGGGTTTCACTATCATAGAACAAACCAAATATTTATAAAGAATATCGTATGATGCTTTGTTCTCGAAATGCATGACACCGTCAACTAGGTTAAGAACTACTCGTATTTACCCGCTTCGGTGGCCGAATGGTCTAAGCATTGATTCACATGTTCACCTAAAATAAAGAGCAGAATCTGATTGATCAGTGCAGAAATTCACACGCTTTATGTTGAAACATGATGGATCGCAAAGTAAACTTAGAGCTGATTCTCAACATATTTTATTTTTTATTGGGTAAACATAATATATCTTATATGATTGTCAAGGTGAATGTTTTCAATTCATAACGCCGTGTCGTAGTAGCCATAATCCAGATATATCGATACACATGCTTTCCATTGACGTATTATTTCAAATCTCCTGGCGAGAGGCAAAGTAACTGTCTGCTTGCGTCTATTTCTCCAGCGCATGCGCACTGATTTGAGAAGGTTGGTTTTGACATTTGATTGTGTCCCCCCTGTCGGAGATCTCAAGTAGAGTGTATGAAGTCGAGATGAGTTGAACCTTAGCATAACAGTTCGCGCAAATGTAGTGTAAATCTTGTTTTTAGTCTAGAGCTCGTCACGAGACTAAGTTTATGTACTGTGCTAGTTTCTAGGTGTAAGTGTGAATCCAAGGAGTTACTCACGTGATAGACTGGTCCATTGAAAACTGGGGAATCCCTGTAGTTCTACTGGGGTTTTTTTACTCTGAATTGTTTCCCCCTCTCCTTCCATGCAAATGGCAGGTAGACTATATCTAAACTGCATCATTGCTCATCCTTACTCCATTTTAATAATTATTATATATACGTAAAAGCTGAACAGTCCAAGACGGGGTGGTAAAAAAGACAATAATTGTTTACTAATACTGCTATGAAAGGCAAAATATGTAGGGTTAACATATGTATTATTTTTTATCTTTACAACACAATGTCATCGTTGCTTAAAATAGATGTTTAAAATGACCACAGTGTATTTAAAAAAAAAGGCAGCAAATACGTCACATTATTTTTTCTAGTACTGAAACCAGCATAAGTTGTTGTTCAAACAGAGTGAATATTTCGCCATGTAGCCTCAACTTCGCTGAGATGATCTGTCTACATATTTCACTTCAAGGGTGCCAATAATAATAATTATAGTAGTCCAAGGTCAAGTGACCAAGGAGGCAACACGACATTATCTACAGGACGATTTGAAAGTGTCAAAATATCTTGAAAATTTAGTATCAGACGACGTTCGTTGTGTGATCGTATGTATTCGTAAACCTCCTGTATGTACTATGGATTAGATGTATACAAATTCTTGTAATTCCCTTCAGCAAAGTCATATATATGCCAGCTGTAAAAACTATGAGTTATTGTTTATTTATAGAGTTTACATTTAAAATTGGTGAGGATAGTACAATTAAGCTTTTTTAGACCCTTAATAAATATATTGATAACTTTTTTCTCATATCAATAGAAATAAATTATATGGTCTACCACACAGACTTTTTTTTCATATAATCTTAACGTAGATACATTTATAAGAAACTCATAAAATATTTTGAAAAAACTACTGTTGCAGAAACACTCCCCCAAAGTGCGTTAATATAATAATACACAATGTTACAGAAACATTGATAAAATAGGAGCCTCTCTGTCCTCCAAATAATATATTATATATTTCTAAGTACTCCATATGTATATATATATATTTGCTTAACTGGTGACGGGACGGTCTCGGGATAAGGTGTCGGATTTCTGTGCTGGGGGTACGGGGTTCATTCCTTGGTCCCGGCACTGATTTATCTGATTGCTAAACCCTTGCTTTACCTCTGGCAAGACGTGTATTAATCACAATATGTGAATGTGTGGAATACCAGGCGTCTACCGTGGTTCGGATCCCACGTTAAACTGTAGGTACTCCATTTCATCTCACAATCACCCTACCATTACACATTAGCGTAAGTGCGTATAACCCGAACGGGTAGTAGGACGCAGTGCTAATAATAATACTAATAATAATAATAATATTTTCTTAAATCTCAGAAACTATTTTTTTAATAAAAATATATTCTATATCAAAATATTTTTAATTTTAATATTACTACAACTTGACAATGATAAGTTATCTCGTATCACAAATATTTGATGATGTTTGATAAAAATGGAAAGTTTATGCTTATTTATCTGCCCTTAAAGTCATTTTCATTGTTAAACGTGAGCTGATCTTTTGTTTGTAAGGTTAAACAATGTCTGGATACCAAATTTGATAAAGATCGTTAAATCGATTTTATCTTTTTTTTTTTTGCCTATTAGTAAGGTACTTTTAATTATATATTGTATAACTAATTTCAATCACCCTTGGAGGGACTCTATGAAAACCCTAGGTACCAAATTAAACACAAAAGTTAAAACTGTTTCAGCTCTATTCTGAAATACAAACAAGCTAATATAGAAACCGATGACATCGCGAATACCCGTTTTTCGGTTTCGGGGGGTCATTTAATGTCGACATTCATCAAAATCTCAAATTCAATTCTTTTGACTATCACAATACTTCTCTGTTGGAGGGGTCAAGAGAAAGTAAAAAATTACTATTCGTGAAAAAAATCTATTTCAAGATTAGGATGATCTTTTCGTTTTATTTGAAGTCGAACACAAACAGTGTATTCTACAACCACGCTTGTCCTCGTATATGTCTGTCTGGCCATGGAACCAAAACCCTTTATTAGATTTGTTTAAGACTTGATATTTAGATTTTATAGGGCTATAGGACAAAATGTACTTTTGTTTTGACCTTAGCTCTAAAATTAAGGGCAGTTTATGGAGGAGGGATTTCTTAACTCCAAATTTCTCCAAAATGACTACGACGATTTTATTTAAAATACATACATAGGATTTGTTTGACAAGCTAAAAAGCATTGTGTAGTTGGTTTTTGATCAAATATTTTTTAAGGGTACTTTACATATAGGAATTAATTTTAAATTATTTTGAAAACAGTTATAATGATTTTTTTAAGTGTTTATCTTGTGACTTTGTGGTAAGATGAATAATACTGTATAATATTTTTTGGGGAGGGTTTAACTTATTTTTGGGCAGTTTGAATGAATTTATTGACAATTGACTGAATTATCAAACACTTGAAATAATTACAGTTTACTCAAACGATTTGGATAAATAAGGGTGGCTTGGGAGTGTTTAAAATAACAAATAAAACTTTATAGGCTTACTTAGTTTGAAGTAAACACTTCTTTATGGGTAGTCTACTGATGAATAAGTTTACAAAACCTGAAGTTTTTTATAATGGCTATAATGATTTGGCTCCAAAAGGTACATACATTAGGAGTGTTTGCTAAGAAAAGTAACACTGAATACTGTTTTTTGGGTAATAACTCTTGTGTGGGTAGTTTACTGATATCAATGCTTTTAAAAATATTGAAATATTTTAGAAATGACTCAAACTATTTTCTTTATCAAATGAGTATCGTGGAGTTATTTGAGATGTAAAAATAAACTGTTTACATATTTTTTGTGTAAGCATTGTTTTAAAGGTAGTTGACTGATTTTACATAAATTTTGATAATTTTAAAAATGGTTTAAATGATTTGGTTACAAACGGGTATCTTGGGAGTTTTTGAAATGAAAAAATAGCTCTCTGTGCTTGTTTTAGGGCTAAGCATTTATTTATGGTTAGTCTACAAATGATTGATTTTTCAGAATTTTGAAATATATTTATAAATGGCCCCACACCTTTTGTTTCAATTTGTTATATTTGGAATATTTGCATGATATATTGCAATGCATCATCTATTTTAGAGTAAAAACTCGTTTATGGGTGGTTTACGGGTGACTTATTTTTAAAAAACCTTAAATATTCTAGAAATTTCTCTAAAGATTTTGTTCCAAATGAATATCTTGGGAGTTTAGTTAACTAAAAAATGATATTTCAAAGTCTAGAAATATTTTTAAAATCTCTCAAATGATTTCGTTTAGATGGGTATCTTTTGAGTATTTTAAATAACAAAAATCATTGTATGATTCTTTTTTAGGTAAAAACAATTTATTGACTGCTTTACTGACGACTGATTTTTCAAAAACTTAAAAATTTTGTATATTGGCACTAGCGAATATGTTTCAAATGGATATATTAGGACTGTTTGACAAATTTGATACAAGTATCAGTATTGCTCCGAGTTGAATAGATAAAAACATACGGTTATTCAGTATTTATAATTGCGATGCCTTACTCCCTACAACAAATTATATGTATGTTTAACAAAAGTATATGGCATAAGTAAATAAAAAGCGATAAGGAAAATATAGTATAAAATGAGCAGCAAGGGGGATTTTGAATTTCTCCATTACTGCAGCCTGAAGGGATTTAATTCCCAACCCTCCCGTCAATTTTGTTCAAAAGGAAAGTTAGTCTACTCACAATAGTATGTAAGTATTAATCACAACATATTCGTATTGTTATTATTATTATTATTATTATTATTATTATTAGCACCACGTCTTACTACCCATTCGGGTTATACGCACTTACGCTAATGTGTAATGGTAGGGTGATAGTGAGATGAAATGAAGGACCTACAGTTTAACGTGGAATCCGAACCACGGTGGAGACCTGGTATTTCTCACATTCACAAGATGTCTTGTCAGAGGTGAAGGAAGGGTTTGGTAATCAAATAAATCTGTGCCGGGACCGAGGATTGAGCCCCGGCCGCCAGCACAGAAGTCTGACACCTTACCTCTAGACCACCAGCTCACCAGGGATTGTTATTAATTTGCCTCCTATTGGATTTAGTTCTAAAAATTTAAAACATTAAATTATAATAGACGTATATTTATTAAAGAACGCTCTAATATTTTAGCTGTCGTTAATACTTAGCTCTGATTGTTTCTAACATATGAGAACACATTTGGAAAAGGTGTTATATTTTTGCGCGCTGTGTCTCAGTTTCACTACCCGTCTGTGTAATCCTCTTATCTACAATGATGGGTAATGTTAAGGAAGATATAACTTATAAAATACGTAACTGAAATTGTTTGGAAACCATAAAGAAATATCATCACAGCACACCTCTCGTTTATTTGATCACAAACCTCTCTGTTACCTTCAAAATATATTAGGCCAAACTGACGCCTGTGTCAGCATGCTGACATGTACGTATTTAAAGATAAATGAGCTGTAAAAAAAGGGTAATGTTATAATATTCAAAATTAATAAAAGTTTAGAGTGTAACGTATGTGTATGTACGTATATTTGTTACTACTTCCAATCTGTGGCCTGGGTCAATTTTTAATTCAAGTCAAATATTTTCCACTGCCGGTTGTCTAGGCCTGTCGTGGCTTCATATACCTTAATATAATCTATCTTAAGACAAAGATAGTCCCAACATCCACTCCCCGGCCGTTTATTTATCAATTTTAAAGGGTATATCCATATTTAATCAATGATATATTTTATTATATCATAAATATTTAATCCATCATAATATGTGCATTCGTACAGTTGTCATTGTACTATTGACTGCTATTGACAGCAGTTTAAGGTGGCTGCTTTATTTTATAGCTCATGATCTTAATAATTGATCATACATAGTATGTAGCTGACAATTTAATTACGTCCATAACAGACCCTGCCTTAAAATATAAATGAAGAATTATTCTAGGCATGGGACTAATATTGGATAGCTCAGTGGTTAGAGCTTTGGCGTACTAAACCAAATATCCCGGATTCGATTCCCATGTCCAGGCTCCAATTTTCAATTTAAAAAAATATAAATATATACAATTTGTATTTCCAAAGTATTCTTCATTACAATTTTTATTTTGTAAACACCCTAGTTCTTACATCACCAGCCGCCCAAATTCTCAAGAGTCACTAGAGCCGACGAGGTCATCGCTTGCCTGCGTATGCCCAGACGTTGTGAACTCTCCCTGTCAACCAGAGTACTCATCCGCCTTTTCGAACAAAAACTAGACTTGTGTTGCTATATATTGCTGAAACTTGGCAAATGAGTCTTCGCAGAACGTGAAAGCAAGATATCCTTGAATGACTTCCAGATATGCGTCGTGGTCAAAGGTATCTAGAAATGAGTACATTTTACTCGACGAGATATAGGTCTTCCTTAAAAATAAGTTATTTTTGTATTTCAAGGAGTAAATATTATATTTCCAAAAATTAATTGACTCGCAAAACTAATGACATTTTAGAGAAGTTTTAAGCTCACATCCAGCACCCAAATGTCCATAGACACTACCCTGTCTAATTTTAAAATTCCCTTAGTATATTCGGTTTACTCATAAACGCTCTTCAATTTAAATTTTAGCTCCCATCATTTTTCTACATAATTTGAGCCCACCTGAACTGTGTAATGGAACCCACTAAAATGTAAACAGTCTGCAAAACCTTATCATAGAGACAATTCTCATGACAGTTTGCATTACGGGAGAATGGGTCTTGATAGCAATAATACCTATGATTCTATCAGACCTGCTCTTTCAGCTTAAATTCATGTAATTTCTTATCAAGATTTTCCAAGAAATGACCATCAACACAGTACAAGAACAAACCCTCAAAGCGACAGGCGTTGATCTCCACAGCAAGTGACTCTTCCATGTACTATATGTGGGGTGGTCCCGTGATAGTTCTAGCAGAAACCTGTAACTGTACGCTCCTGATGATAAAACCACAAACGTTATCTACAAATAAGATCTGAAGATCTGAATATTGTTACTTTATTTCCTTAAATTAATCTAAATATCCTGTATGTACAATCTTAAAACAAGTATAATTACATTACCTTGAAATTTTGATTCCGAAGTCACATCTTTTATCAACTCCAAATTTTGATCATGGTAATTTCTACCTAATCCATTATGTGGTTTCTTCACTGTGTGATAAATTAAAAAATGTGGCATTATAAATGTCATTCTTTAATGAACATTTTTTTTAAACTAACATTAACGCGTGAGAAGGTGTGGGCAAAATTTAGTTAAATACAAAATTCAGTATATGAAATACATATTTATAAAACTCAAAGTTTCTGAGTGATAAGCAAAATATAAATATATATATATATATATATATATATATATATTATTCAGGTCTTTGAAATGTTAAATTTATCCTTATAATCTTTGGTCAACATAGATGTTCCTCTTTTTCAATGTTTCAGTACCAATGTATGTTAGTTTATTCATACACTTTGTTCTTAATAATGTTTATTATTTTTTCGTTTAACAAATCTTACGAGTGTTTAGAAAATGTCTCTATTTCAAGATAAATAGAGAGAAAGTCTGTGTGGTGCACCTTACCATTTATTTTGACTCTAACGTTTTTAAAATTACAGTACCGTAGTTATTGGAATTCAATTTCCCTTAATGACTTTGACCTTTGAAAAACTTGAATTGTTGCCCCTATGTTATCTTGCAGCTATGATCCTTAACTTTTGGAAACTAATTTGCAAATTCACCCAGTACTAGAAGATATAATACTAATATAGTATTTATAGTGCTAAGCTTTCATTTAACTTATTTAATGTAATATAATGCTTGAAAATATGAACGATCAATCTAAAGCTGAAATAGCTTTAAGTTAAAAAAGAAAATTTTTAAGTCCACACCAATAAATCATTTCTTTTGGTTACATATGAACATAAAGTTTAATGACATTCAAATAAATTGAGCACACGAGAAACAACCAAAATTTAGAGTTATATCAATATGGTCAATGGTTTATTTTCATTTTATTAGGTTTAATGTATTAATAATTACCCCATTATTAAATTATTTGTTGAGTTTTTCTTGAATATCCAATATTTCTTTCTCATAAAATATTGCTGGAGTGTCAATATCTATCTAAAACTATAAACTATTTTGCTTCTAACCTGTTTTCTAAATATATTTATTTAAAATTATCTCAAACAAATCAAAAAGGGGAAAATCTGTTACATTCCCAACACGTCCTCTAAATACAAATTTAAATAATTAATTTTAGTCCCGAGGAAAATATATACTTTTTTTAAACATGATTGTTATGATTTTATTATTTTTGTACAGTTCATGAAAAATAGGTCTGAAAGAATAATTTCCTAATGAATTTTCAGTTTATATTTTAAGAAATTAGCATTAATATGAAAGGTAACGTAGGTCGTTATCAGACAGCTGGTAAGCTATATCTAGTTTCACGTATTTTTAGATAAAGACGACCTGCCTCGGTGGCGTAGTTGGCTAACGCGCTAGTCGTGTTGAGCCCAACTGCGGAGGACGGGGAGATTGAGGTTCGAATCTCGGTCAGGTGAACTGGTAGTGGTTTTTGCTATATGACTTTCCACTCTCCCTCCACGCAAATGCGGGTTCACTACCTTTAATTCAACCTTCCCAATTCCTAATCCATTATGGTAATTAGTACTTAAGCGTATAACCCGAACGGGTAGTAAGACGTGGTGCTAAATAATAATAATAATAATTTAGATAAAGTCATTTTGTCTTAAATTGTCAATTTTAAAAGGTTTTATCAATATCAGGTGACCTGGCGGTCTAGGGGTAAGGTGTCAGACTTCTATGCTGGCGGCCGGGGTTCAATCCTCGGTCCCGGCATAGATTTATCTGATTACCAAACCCTTCCTTCACCTCTGACAAGACATTTTGTGAATGTGGGGAATGCCAGGCCTCCACCGTGGTTCGGATTCCACGTTAAACTGTAGGTCCTCCATTTCATCTCACAATCACCCTACCATTACACATTAGCGTAAGTGTGTACAACCTGACCGGATAGTAAGACGCGGTAATAGTAATAATAATAATGTATATCAATATCTTTAAAATAACACTAATATAACCCTAAAATGTTATCTAAGCTAACCTCAAACATATGTTTGTATTTTCTAAACATGTAATTCTACCATAGTTCTACTTTATATTATCAGCATATTAATTTTTTAAATATTTTACCCAAACTCCTGAGATATAACTTTTTTGTGAACATCGGCGATATCCTCTATGTTTGTTTTATCTTCCTTCCAATTTATTAATAATTCCACACTAAATAATGTAAGGGATGGGGAAAGTAACATTTTAAAATGAATGTATCCCCATTTCTGCGGAGAGAGTTTGGGCAACTATTTAGAAAATAAAACGCCTCTGCAGGAAAAGTAGACTAATTTGGGGATAGTGGGATATTAAGTTCGAACATTGGCCAGGCACAATCACGTATTACTTCAAGTAAATTTGGGTGCATTTCCTCAAAATGTTATCTTTACCAGGCTCACTCCATTAACGAAAATATAAATAGAGTCAAGGCAGGTGGCAAGAGTGCAGAAATAGGAGGCTTAGAATAAGGATTCAAAAAAGGAGTGAAGAAAGAAAATGACAAATATGCTGATCAAAGCAAGGGGCGAAGAATTAAACGGGACAAAGCTAAGTGGTGAAGATTGTACAAACTTGTAGATCAAAATGGGTGGAGAAGAAAGAAGAACATGATAGTTTTGAAAGTGAATTCGCTACCTTTCCCTACAGTATAGATTAATGTCCTGGAGTATAGTTATTGTATTGGCTAGAATTAGTTGTGGCAGGCAGTTAATGGTGCCAGAGCGAACAAACAAACCACGGTTAAATCGGTTTGTTCCGCTTTGACATGGCAATAATTGTTACTACGAGCAATGAACTGTTGCCCGTCACCGTGAATAACTGTATACAGGCTTAGGTCTCATTTTGAGAACCCTGGTTTATTTCCTGTTGGGTTTTTTTTTCTTGGCCTCACTGCCCTTTCGGGTGGTAATCCTACGAATATGTATGCATCTGTATTGATTAAATTTAGAGGAAGTGACACAGAGTCAATCGTATTTAATCTATCTATACACAGTCCTAACTTGTTTGATTGTATAGAGTACTTATATTAATTAAATGGTGACCTGGCGGTCTAGGCGTAGGGTGTCAGACTTCTGTGCTGGCGGCCGGGGTTCAATCCTCGGTCCCGGCACAGATTTATCTGATTACCAAACCCTTCCTTCACCTCTGACAAGACATCTTGTGAATGTGGGGAATTCCAGGCCTCCACCGTGGTTCGGATTCCACGTTAAACTGTAGGTTCTCCATTTCATCTCACAATCACGCTAACATTACACATTAGCGTAAGTGCGTATAGCCCGAACGGGTAGTAAGACGCGGTGCTAATAATAATAATAATAATAATAGCAATAATAATATATTTATTAATATTCGTTTTCTGTGAAGTCTGCTCTTGTCTCCGGTTACTGATGTTTCACTTAAGTAAAATATATTTTGATGAA
Organism: Timema poppense; assembly: GCA_902141375.1. NCBI lineage: Eukaryota > Metazoa > Arthropoda > Insecta > Phasmatodea > Timematidae > Timema > Timema poppense. The sequence goes on from CABFOV010000297.1 coordinate 165,783, forward strand.
CTTTTGAAATAAATAGGACAGTAGATATATACTGTAAATAATTTACTGTCCACAATACATTGCACCTCTAATGTGCAAGCTATAAGGCCACTGATGTAATTCATTAATTAATATCTTAATTTACAAATTTAAATTATACCACCACACTAGATACAGGGCCTGATTTCATCAAATGTAATCATGACCTAAGAGAACGAAAAAAAAAATCGTAAATTTGAATGCAAGGTTCTTGGTCTTAACAGGTGATAATACGCGTGCCCGAAGTGGTGTGGCCATGGGGTCGTGTTTGAGGCGGTTTTACACTGGGATCGTTCTCATCGTCAACTGCGTGTTTTAAAACATTTGATTTAAAGATCTAGGCCAAGGATGATCAAGGAAACAATCCTATTGGCCAACTATTATTTTTTTAAATCTGTACCACTAGACAGTCTCCCCAAAGTTCTATTTTTTATTTCTCAGTAGGGACACATTTTCTGACCAAATATAAGAAAAATTAAGGCTCTGTGTAAAAGGATTTTTATTTTATCTCACAGGTTATTTCTGGTCATCAAAAGATGCCAAATTGGTTTACTTCATGGTCAGGAATGGCTATTGCCTGCCATTATTCCTTTAAATAACATAATACAGTTTACTGTCGCCACCTTAGCCCCTTGGGCCTCACGTGTCAGATGGGCTTGGTGGTATAGATAGTTGTTAGCAAATAATTGGGGGGTTCGTTTAATCTGGTTTATTGGAATAGATTAATTAGGATACTGGTGTATAATGTGATGTATGTTTTATAACTAATTGAAAGAGTTTGGGAAAAAAATCTTGTTTTGTCAATGTCTCTACACAGCAGTCCATGCCCTGACCTATATTCACTGGTAAAACCCTAACTGGTGTCGAAAGCCCGACCGTCCGGAGCTGCGCTGTTGGTATATATGTCCTCCAAGATGGGTTGGGGCGTCCTCCTCCGTACAGAACAGGGACACTAGCCGTAGGATATTCTCCCCATAATTTGACTAAACTTGGTCACTGAGTATGTAGAACTTTTTGGACTAGTCCCATTAGCAACTGAAGTATTTTCCTCCTCTCTTAATCTCCAAAACTCACTGTTATACACCCAAAAAGGAGGGGTGTTTCCCTTAAGATACTAGTTTTGACAACATTCTGTGTTATGCTACCTCGCAGATCAAACGATGTTGTTTAAAACACGACCTAGTCTGAATACTTGTGAGCTCATAGGCTTACCTCATACTTACACGCTCCAGTTTACCGAAGGCTGCAAGCTATTACATTAAAATATTTCATTAAATATGCAGCCAGTAGATCTGACCAGGATTTGAACTCTGGGCTTACCCGTCTTCTAGTCTATTGTAAGAGTGACACCTTAGACAAATGTTCTGTAAACGGCGTGATGAGACTAATAAGAGCTAGGTGTGCAGGGCGGCCATCTCTCTTCAATAAGAACACGAATGAAGTTGGTACGAGTGGCTACACCCTTCTCATCTGGTAAAATCAAAAGCTTTCGCGTTAATTCTGCGTTATTGCTTACCCAAATTAAAAATTGTTTAAAACTAAATGTTAAAGAAATGGACATATAGAAAATAACTTTAACCTCTAGTTATGGAGAATTTGATGTTACGTCAGGATTAAATATTCTTATACTCTATACTGCACACTGCTGAGGACGGGGAGATCAAGGTTCAAATCTCGGTCGGGTGAACTGTGGGTGGTTTTTCCTAAAGGGTTTTACACTTTCTCTCCACGCAAATGCGGGTTCACTTCCTCTAATTCAACCTTCACAATTCATAATCTATTAGGGTAATTAGTACTTAAAGCGTATAACCCGAACGGCTAGTAAGACGCGGTGCTAAATATTATTATTATTATACTGCATAAGCATTGGAATATTCGCGTAAGTCATTTTATATTGTCGTGGTTCGTACCCCCTCTTCCCTCTCAAAAAACACTGTTCCACAAAAAATGTATGTTAAGTGTTCCATGAAAATAAGATTTGCGGAACACAGCCTTCGACCATTAGTTGCACTGAAATGGGTCCAAGTATTGTTGATTATAATAAAATTCATTATCTAATAGAATATAGGTTCATTCTGCTATGCGATAATTAAATACATTTCTACTTGCGTTTTATGGACACTAGGGGTGTGCAATTTCTGATAGTTTTTAATTTGGTTCGAATAGTCATTGGTTTTCACTTTGTTTTGAAAAAAATATCTTGTTTCAGCTTTGTAATAAAGAATTATAAAATACACCTTTAGAATATTTTTAATACATTTATTGTACTTATTTCAGTGTGCATTAAAATAAATGTATACTTGTTAAATAAATATCCTTTGAAATTATAATCTAGTTTACTGACTTATGTGGAAATGCTTTAAATATTTTTGCAAGCTATTTTTGTTATGTTTATGCTGTATATTGTCTCTTTTTTTTACATACATTACTGTTACCCACTTGTGGCCTGGATAGGTTTTTATTCAAACAATATACTCGTATTTTCCACTACCGACTTTATAGGCCTGTCGTAGCCTCGTATGTATTATAATCTAACTTAAGACTAGGACAAACACAACATCCAGCCCCCAGAAGTTTAGTCATCACTGGGAAAGTTTAAACCTATACTTCACCAATGATAATTTTTCATCCACGCAAGGAATCGAACCCGGAACCCCTAGCTCATTAGAGACACACTGTAGACTGAGCTAAGGAGACTGTATACTATCTAAAGCTAGATAAATATATTTTAATATTAGTTGTATTATAAATAAACTAAATTAATAACATCCTCAAATTACTTTTAGTTTTAATTAAACAATTTTTTTTCTTTATATATTTATGGTATTATTATGTATTTATTTATTTTAACTTCCTTCTTACTTTACGTCTTACTGCTTGTTCTGGATTCTCACATGTTTGCAACTACAGGGTAGAGTTTATTGTAAAGAATGAAGAAATATCGAAACAGGCAAATATGCCAGTATATAAACTGTGCTCGGTGACCTGGCGGTCTAGGGGTAAGGTGTCGGACTTCTGTGCTGGCGGCCGGGGTTCAATCCTCGGTCCCGGCACAGACTTATCTGATTACCAAACCCTTCCATCACCTCTGACAAGACAGCTTGTGAATGTGAGGAATGCCAGGCCTCCCCCGTGGTTCGGATCCCACGTTAAACTATAGGTCCTTCATTTCATCTCACAATCACCCTAATAATAATAATAATAATAATAATAATAATAAACTGTGCTAACGTCAACAATGTGTTATGGATCTGAAGCGTGGGTTTGTCAGTAGAAACACAAGAGAAAGGTGAATACATTTGGTAAGAGATATTTAGGAAATGTATATGGAAAAACACGTGTGGACAAGGCCAATAATAAATGGGTGCTGAAGGAGTGCGGTTTGGAAGATAATCCAATACGTTAATGTCAAATAAGCGTATTACGTTGGTTTGGGCATGTTGAAAGAATGAGTGTGGATTTAGTGATGAAGCGAATATATGAAGGTAGAGTGTGTGAATCAAGAGGAGGGGGTAGGCCATGTAAGACGTGGCTAAATATTGTAAACGAATGTGTGAAAATAAGAAATATTAAGAGTTTTAACAATAAATTAGCATGTATGACTTGGTGTATGGATGTTGTCTAAGCGAAGGGAGTATGTAAGGATAAGGAAGTTTGGATATAGATGAAGTTATTCAGGATGGGTTAGGTACGGAATTGTTCTTTTGATCTATATGCACGGATTATTGCCTACCCTGTGAGGGAACGCCGTGATTAGGTACGTGTGTGTGTTTTGTGAATATATACAAAAACTAATATGATTTCTTAAAATAATATAAATACATCATTTATAATAAAAAAAAAGGAAGTGTTTGTTTGTGTGTGTGTTTGTGTGTGATGTCCAGCCAAATCTACGGTACGCAGAGATATGAAATTTTTAACATAGATGGAAGGAAGGGGGTCCTAATGCCCCTCCAAGCTGAATTTTTAAATTATTTATTAGCTTTTAAGTAGGCTATTTTTAACCAATTTTTGACGGGTCTCGGGCAAAGCCGTGCGGGATTGCTAGTATAATCGTATTATAAATTAGGTTTGGTATTGGGATTGATCCATAAATGTGATTTACCTTCATTTATAATCGGAAAAGTGAGCCTATCATAATCATAGTATGTAGTGTTAGTAATATTTTAATTTAACTCTTAGCTATATTTAGAGCTAAACGTCTTAGAAAGAATGACGACTAGTGCGGGTATATCTAAAACCAAGAAACATAGCGTGATGAAACTTTCATAATTAATATATAAAAAGTAGCATGTAACCTTAGAGCTTATTTCATTTTTCATTTGAACTTTGTGAGCTTTATATTTATACCATTTGAGTAAAAGTTTACCTGTCTCGGTGGCGTAGTTGGCTAACGCGCTTGTCGTGTTGAGCTCGACTGCTGAGGACGGGGAGATCGAGGTTCGAATCTCGGTCGGGTGAACTGGGGGTGATTTTACCTCAATGGTTTTCCACTCTCCCGCCTCGCAAATGCGGGTTCACTTCCTCCATTTCAACCTTCCCAATTCCTAATCCATTAGAGTAATTAGTACTTAAAGCGTATAGCTCAAACGGGTAGTAAGACGCGGTGCTAAATATTATTATATTATTATAATAAAGGTTTGTGTAGCTCAAAAATAAATAAAATGATACGGTGCACTGCACTCTCTTTCTCTCTCTCTCTCTTTATCTTCACACTAACAGTTGGACTCGTTCTTCGCACAGTTAAACAGCACCAAAACTATATCAAATTAAAATGTTTAATATCCAGTTGCCCACTTTATGATAGTTTCTCATTGTACAATACTGATCTGAATATGACAATCACAAACTATCCATGATGATTAATTCTGTTTGTATTATTATATATTCCCCGCAGCCTACATTTAAATGTCAAACTTTCCGCCTTTTATGGTTACGGTGGGGTAGTCCTTTTACGATATTGGCGAATTTTTAATTTTTGTTTTCAATATTCAAAAGAAGATTTTATAGTAATTTTACAAATATTTGAAGCTGTTACACCTCTTCCTCCATTTTTCAGTTTCTGCATTTCTACTTTGAAATTTTAGGATTTAATTAATTTATATGGTTTATTTAAATTAAATTTTAAAATACACCTAAAAGTAATTTTTTATATTAAGTGAATCAATTTCGAGCTAGGTGCTAATGACCATTTTTTCTCTACAGATAGACATGAAGGCAGACACGAAGCCCGGGAAATTGAAGAGCTCTACATAATAATAATTATTATTATTAATATTGATGCTTAGGTCATTTTAAACAATAATAATACTAGTAATAATCATAATGAAGAGCTCTTCAATTTCCTGTGTTTCATGTCTGCCTTCATGTATATCTCTCCTCATATCCGTAAATATGCGGGTAGCTCAAATGGGCTATAGGAAGCAGTGCACAAATATAAATAATATAAATATGGCAATGTTCCATCTTTATTTAGATAAATGTTTATTTTTTCCTTAAAAATTACCTTATTCATTCAGCCCTCTTGACTTGCCAGGCTAAAATGGTTTATTATTAATTACTGTAATAAGATTATTGATATAGAAAGATCTGTATAAAAAATAATACATTTTAATTTATATTATATTCCTAAAAAAATGTACCAATTCGGGAAAAAAAGGTTTTAGTTAAAAAAACAAAATAAATAAATTCATTGGGTGCAAAACTTTCCTCTCCATAAAATGAAGCAGAGAATATTTCCATCGCGGCGCTCTAGATGATGGAGAGTCGCTTTACGGCTACCTGTGATCCCAAGCGACGTTATAATTTAACGGCATCACAAAACATTAAATGCCGTCTATGAAGGTGACCACAATGCACACATAAACCTTAAGCATAATGCGCTCAAAATCTCATTTGTGTAGATATACATAAGTACTGTAAGTGCCTCATTAGCTAAACATTTTATAAGTACCCCCAACCGCAAATTTTTACTACCTTCTCCATCACAACGGCACAAATGTAGGCTCGTAAAAAAAGTGAAAAAAGAATAACGTGTTTTTTAGGGAACTTCGAATAAATTACGCACAAAATACTACAAGCAGTTGAAAATAATAAATACAAACTATTTAGAGATAAAGATTTAAATGAAGCTATTCTATGTAAACTAAAAATAACAAGAATTTCTAAAAATAAGCCAAAACATTTCACTAATACCAATTATAATTTTTTTTAAATATATTTTCACTCAGTTAAATCAACATAAACAGTTGGTTATTGAAGAAAAATATGTAGACGAAAACCGATTTGAAAAATTATTTGTATTAAAAACCATGCCAGTAGACACACAAATAAAGGCACGAGTCTCATCTTGTCTGGTTTTTAAGTGGCCCGGAGTTGTAGTTCCGAATATTGGCTGGGTGTTCTGAGCTTAATTGGTTTCTCATGATCATTATATTATGATGCTGGTACATTTCTTAAAATCATCTCTACCCTGTAGTTGCAAACATGTGAGAATCCTGAACAGGCAGTAAGACGTAAAGTAAGAAGGAAGTATGAGGATGAAGTAAAATAAATAAATACATAATAATAGCATAAATATATAAAGAAAAAATATTTTAGTTAAAACTAAAAGTAATTTGAGTATGTTATTAATTTAGTTTATTTATAATACAATTTCTTTGCATATTTTATTTCACCAAATTTATTATGTTAATCGTCTGTTTAAGTTATACACATTCATGATAGTTAGGCTACTCTTATGGGGTATATATGAGGAGGGAGCCATACATAGGAGATAATCAAACAGCATTTGCGTGAAAAGCGAAAGGGAAACCATTGAGGAAAAAATACCCTCAGCAGATGCGAGCGAGATTCAAACGCCGTTCTTGCCATCATCTGCAGACCAGTCTAACACGAGAGTGATACTTCAGACCATTCGGTCACTGGAGTGGGTCCAAATTTAATATATAGAGCAAGAAGTCATAAATAAACATTTTCATATCCATTTTATGGATCTTGAAATTAATAATATACATATTTAGGAGATATTACTTATAGCTCATTTACAAAAGGACACATGAGAGCACAAGCACGCTAAAACTAAACGTCCAACAATATTAGAAACAAAAGTACAATAGAGAATTAATTAATTTAAGATTCTCAAAACTGTTCACTGAGACTCCTTGTCCAATGAGTAGTGGGAATGGTAATATCATGTCATAGGTGTATAATAATTAGAGGATATAATAATAATTGTAATAATAATATTTCACTTAGGTGTTACATCATTCTTAGCCCACTTTGGGGAGAGTTTACTCAGTACTAATGTACCATTGCCCTGGGAATGATCGAATGTACTAACCGTACATCCTTTCTGTAGAGATTATGTCCATGTCCTGATAAGATGAGGTGAGAGGGTGATAGTAAGTATGAGGTTGTAGAACCAGTGGAAATATTTAAACCTAGCTCAAGCCTAACTAACCAGACCCTTGATGCCGTTTGGGTAGTTCCCCTTTTGAGAATAATACCCAAGGTACCAGCCAGGAGTAAACTCAGGACCCCTAGGCTCGTAGTCAGGTGCACTGACCAATAAACCACGGGGCCGGGTAGTAATAGAAGTGATTCAATATGAAGGCCACAAGGGTAAAAGAGATAAGTCCAATTATAATCCAAACTGCGTTAGTACTTCCATCTGATGGGCAGTCATGATACCTTTCTTTTGCACTTTAGATTATGGATAAGAGAGGTCTTTATCGTATCTAAATTAATTTTAAAAAGTATTTTCTGGAGTATTTGTGGGGTTTGAGATATAAACACCGTTGTCCTGGGAAATGTGAATTCCCCACTTGGTTCAAACCTGCCCTGAAGCAATTATATCAGTAAGGCTATAAAAACATAATATATCATCCGTTCATTTGTAACTTCTTTTAAATGGGTTAGTTATTAAAAATAAATCAAAACATGAATATGGGAATCAAACAAGAGACCTTTAACTTTACGTACTAAACTCTTCCACTGGAGTATCCTTGAATTGTATGTGCTTAACACAAAGTTTTATTAATTACCTTACCTTTGTTGTAAGGATGAGAATTCTTGTTTGATTAAAATGCATCTATATTAGTTTATTGAAAAAAATGCAAAATAAAAACAGAGAAATAAAATATTTAAAGCTAACCCCTGCATTAACATGATATGTATTTGTGTGATTAGAAAGTATATGTTGACTATTCAAAATTGCATTAAACAAATAATTTTCAAAATATCTGTTCTATTAATGATTAAAAACATATTTTGAAAACCACTTTATTGAAATTACATTGAAAGATTGTGCTACCTATGTTAAATAATATTTTGGAGGTATTAATTTAGAAGAATTACGGAGGGGGTTAGTTGGAAATATTTCAGCATCGTTATACAAAGAAATTCACCGAGACGACACGTTGATGAAAGTAAAATTAACAGCTATTTAAAGCTAATGCACAAAAGCTATGGCTCGCAGAAGCGTGTGGTGAGGGAGGGAAAAAAGCTATGAAATGTACTCCTTCCTACACCCATTGTGCCATTCCTAACTCTTATTAATGTTCACAACTGTACATTTCCCTTTCGCTAATTGGATCTGTAACATTACGTGCTATGAAAGGTAACCATTTGTAACAAAGTAAGTTGTGCGAGGGGGGGAATTGCAGGGCGGTAGTGAAAATGGGATGGTGGAGGTTGGAGGGGGATTCAAGAGGAAAGGTAGGCGTTTCAATCCAGTGGGAAACGCATGTTTGCGCTTAATGTTCATTCAACACGTTTTAATGTTTTTCGCGCTCTTCTTTTGATAGCGCTCAAAGTGACAGTCTCATTTCCCAACGAATTCGTCAATGAGGGCATTCTTCCCTCTAGGAACAGCAAGAGACTGTTTCCCATTGAATTTTAAGCGACTGGGAGGGAAAATTACGCAATTCGGGACGATTTTCTAATCAAAAGATTTAATTCCTTGTGAAGTTACCTTTTTCAAATTCCATAATGGATTTATTTGTGTTCTAAGCTTTTCCTTGGAGATAATTTTATAAATACTTGGGAATATTCATTTTTATTTGATTTAACACTCGCTAAGCTGTTCTTTTTTTATTAAAATTAACATAAATTACTTATTTACTGGTCAAAAAAAGGAAATAGTTTTTTATATTAACTGAAACTTTTTAATGTTTATGGGTTTATAATTCACATTTAGCTAAGGATCACCCTCATCGGTGCGCACGCAGTCTAAATGTCAAACTCATTTAGTCTGATTCATCTGTTGTGGAGAGGCTATGGTTTTATTCCCCTGCAGGTGTTAGGAGTTTAAAAAAATAGATTCCTACTCTCCCTTAACGAAATTTCCTCTAAATTTTACCATCCTAAGCCCAACCTCATCTGTGCAGTTAATATATTTACACATATACCGAATGATATTTAACGCGGAATGATGGAAGGGGGGAGGGGGGGGAACAAGTTTGTGTAACTTGTTGGGAAACTAGTCCCAAAATTATGTTGCAATAATTCACTAATATATATGTAAGTTTTAGATTTATAACTTTAAAATTTGATAAATATAAGATGAGCATTTTTCAAATGTTCGAATCTCATGTTCCCTTCAGTTTTTGATTGATTAGAGTGTTCGAATGACCCAACTCCAGTTAAATTTGGATTTGCTAAATGTTATAAATTATTTAATCAATTGATTTTATACATTTGTTTGGTGATTAATAGCAAATATTTTCTCCATTTGACCTCACGAGGCACAATCTGATCCCGTTACAGACTCATTGCTTCACAGATAAATTTAGAAGTACAACGCGTCTGACCTGTGACCTCTCATAAAATTTTAAATATAGAAATATCCCCCTATTGAATCTTTGTTGGGTCACTAATCTATATGAGTTTGAAACAAACGAGGAAATTGTACTAGTAAGCCTATCTGAATAAAGAGGTAGGGCCTGCAAGTGGCAATGGAGCGAATCAAGTAAAACTAAACTATTTTATTTAGCACCGCGTCTTACTACCCGTTCGGGTTATACGCTTTAAGTACTAATTACTCTAGTGGATTAGGAATTGGGAAGGATGTACTAGAGGAAGGGAACCCGCATTTGAATGGAGGGATAGTGGAAAACCATTTAGGAAAAACCACCCCCAGTTCACCCGACCGAGATTCGAACCTCGATCTCCCCGTCCTCAGCAGTCGAGCTCAACACGACAAGCGCGTTAGCCAACTACGCCACCGAGGCGCGTTATATGCCAGTAAATTTTGTCAACAAATCAATTATTAATGTTACAGGAGTGTGTATTATTAAAGTCTCATAATAGTATACATCTCTTTATGGTTAGAGGAGTTGTCTACTTTGAGTTCCATGTAGAGGTGCTAACCTTAAAGACGGAAGAGAATGAAGGCTGAATTTAATTTGATTGCAGGTCGACAGTAATGAGACATATAATACGCGGTAACTAAAGTTCCATCCTTCCCTCCTCCTTTCACAGTTGGTGTTTTTAAGTACACTTAGAGGAGTAGGTTGGAGTGAGGGTGGCCATGAGGTGGTTTGAGGAAATAGGGGCAGGCGCCTGATATGACACTCTGTGGGAATACAAAACTCTCTGTCTCAAGAGGATGTAGTTTACACTAAACAAAAACTTTTCACATAACATTTTATATTATCTTTACTAAAAATAATGTTATATTTAAAAAATCAAAACAAAAATAATATATTGGTTTTACTAATAGTAAGAAAATAGCAACAACACTAAAAATTAATAAATAACTACTGGTAGTAGTAGCGCTAGATATTTAAATAAAGAAAATAAAAATCTAAAATGAAAACTAACTATTATTCAATATTGCTGGTATCTTATGTTAAATGTGTTTATCAATTTGATGTATTTGACTACTTGTTGTAGCACATCATTGCAAAACAAAAAGTTTAATTTAGTTTATTCTAAATTCCAAACATTCTTAACTTTAATTTATAAAATAAAGGGTGTGTCCTTCCACATCAATTGTTAAAACACTTCTAAGCACCCAAAAATTTGAAATTTGGCAAGAAAATAAATATAGGATATCGCCCCCCCCCCCCCNCCCCCCCCCCCCCACACACACAGCCAGAAAAGTCTAAAACCGGGGTATTTTAAAATGGGGCACGGGGAGTTTAGGTGTCTTGGGGGGTTATAGTAAAACAAAACAAAAACTATTATGAAAAGTAGATAATCAAAATTTAGCAGGCAGGTAAAGGTACCACTCCAAATAATCAAAGAACCAATAAAGGGTGAGATTTAAAATTTTGAATTAGTAAAATTGGAGGAAGGGAGATATAAACTTTCAAAACAAATAAATATAACTACATGCAAGGGTGCTAAAAAATTTAAACTTGGCAAGAAGCTTAAAGGAACAATACAAATCACCAAAAGAAGTCGGATAGTTTCAAATTTTAAAATTGGACTCTGGGTAAAAGGGGGAAACGAGTGCATTAATACAAAACTACACTTTTAGGTGAAAAATAAATTTGATGTTTGCTAGGAATTTAATTGGAAAATTCTAAATAACTAAATATTTATTACATATTTAAACTTGATAATTTGTGGTTGGTGAAAAGGAATTTTGAGGTTTAGAAATTTCTAAAATTTATCTGAAACCTAATTATTATTGGGGTATAAGAAGATTTTATTTTATCAGGTTATCAGGAAGTTTTAAAAATCACTTCACTCTATCCGAATAAAATTATATGAGATAAGTACTTCTGAAAATAATTTCCAAAATTAATAGAGTTAAACACTTCTCATATAGTAAAAAATTGAAATATTTACATGCATGTAGAGAGGCAAGGTTATGAAGGGATCAATTAACCACTCAGTTAAAAAAGTAAAAATATGGAACATATCTTTCACCACGATATTAAATTTTTTACATAAAAATTTAGAAAATTATTATTGAAATGGAGCTGACAATTTCCACACGTCCATCACAGAATATGCCTTTAAATATGAGTGAAGAATAACCCGAGGACGAGAAGACCCTTAGATAGTTCGGTGGTTTGGCCACAAGCGTACTAATACAAAGGTTCCGGGTTCTAACAATATGATTCGAAATTAATTTTGGGAAACAAGCCTACATGATAAATATTAACGTATCATAATCTTTCTATAATAATCTAGTTAAATGGTAGCTAGCTTAAGACAAATTATAGAAAATTTGAAATATTTTGAGATTGACATCGATTGAGAACAAAATGGGTATGACTTATGGGAATTTTTCTCATTATAAGTAACAGGATTTATTTAATAACTTATAAATAATCCTAAAGTAGTTAAAAATATATCGGTATTTATATGTGGAGATTATGGAATGAAAACACTTTTAAGAGCTCTTTTATTATGAACTAATCCATTATTATTGGCCTCTAGTCATTCCAGTAGATTAATCTGCGCCAGTCAGTAACACCAGCCATAAATTATACCCTATCTAAGGTGAGAGTGTAGTTAAGTGTAGCAAGTGAGTGTAGTAAGCCAGGAAAATGATCCTTATCGCAAACAATGTCTAGAAATCACTATGGTCCTTCTATTCGGAAACAATTATTATTTGCATTGTAATAGCTATGTTATCATATTATTATTAGCACCGCGTCTTACTACCCGTTCGGGTTATACGCACTTACGCTAATGTGTAATGGTAGGGTGATTGTGAGATGAAATGGAGAACCTACAGTTTAACGTGGAATCTGAACCACGGTGGAGGCCTGGAATTCCACACATTCACAAGTTGTGGTTAATACACGTCTTGTCAGAGGTGAAGGAAGGGTTTGGCAATCAGATAAATCTTTGCCGGGACCGAGGATTGAACCCCGGCTGCCAGCACAGAAGTCTGACACCTTACCCCTAGACCACCAGGTCACCAGCTATGTTATCAATAAATATTTACATCAGATGATTTTAACAATATTTCCCTAAAGTTTAGTGCGTATAACCCGAACGGGTAGTAAGACGCGGTGCTAATAATAATAATAATGCAATTTGCTATTTTGAAAATTATTGTGATAACAAAATATGTTAAAGTATCTTTTCCCGACAATTTGGCTTGTATTAATGTAAGTTTTAACAACATGTTCACTACAATGTTTAAAATTCTGTGGTTTTTAATTTTGCCTAAAGCGAAGAAATCATGTGATGTATAATTGTATTAATTGGAAGAAATAAAGTAACAAAATTTCAGGAAATACCTCTTTAATAAATGATGAAAGTGGTTTTATCATCATAGCGAGTAGTTCTAGGTTGCTTTTAGAACTATCACAGGAACACACCACGTATATTTGTCAATATTATTAACACAGCAGAAATCAACGCTGGCCACCTTCAGGGGCTATCCATGTGCTGGGATGATGTCCATTGCATGGAAAACCTTTATAGGAAGTGGCATGCATATAAATTGTAAGGACAGGTCGGACCGAATCAGTGGTAGGCCTATTCTTGTAATCAAGACCCGTTCTCCCGTAGTGTAACACGTCGTGACAGTATCTTGTACAATAAAAGTTTGAAGATTACTTATCTGTAAGCGTGGGGTTACGCAGTTTATGTGGGTTCAAAGTACTTTGCAAAATTATGAGTATTCAAATTTTAATCTAAGATCACGGGAGATTAAATCGAATGGACTAATGGAATTAAATAAAATAGACAGTACAGTGTCTATGGAAATGTAAGAGCATTACGGAACCTCAAAAGCTCTGAAATGCCATCATTAATTTTACTAGACAAATCATTTATGGAGCTAATATGCCTTGCTTCTGGAACCATGAAACAAGTCTGATTTGCAGAGGACATTATTGAGATGGATAAAATGCACAAATTTTCCCGGATTACCTTTACCATGAAACATACCTGGAAGTTATTCAAGAACAATTTCCTTTCGTACTCTGTGAATATTCCATTGCCGAGATTCACCAATTGGAAGTCTCCTGAGAAAAATACTATGACGCCTCCAATGAACATATTGTTTATATAGAGATCTTTCATTGTTTTATTTAGATATGAAATTGAGGTCTCACATGACCTTGTACTCTCATTTAATAATATAAGAGATAATTGTAAAGGCACGTAAGACTTTATGATCAACAAAATGTGAGGACACGGCCCTTCAATCCCTTGTGATATTATATTGTGATGAGTTCAGTCAGGATAAGTTGAATGAATGACCAACGATTTATTTTATTGATTTCCTTAAAATAAAATGAACTAATTACATGGTTGTCATAGTGACGAAGGTTGGGTTCACCTGTCTTCTGGTCACATGTGAGCTCAAGTAACATTTTATATTTTCTTCTAAGACCACAATTCCTCTAAAAAAAACGTTGCCTTAAAATACGTATTGTACATGGCAAGAGTCTAAGACACTTTCATGACACTTATTCACTCTTGGGAAACTGCTCACAAACAACTATGTCAATCGTGCTTTTAACGACTGTCTTAAGCATTATTGTACTCATGTTGATCACAACACTCCATCAATAATTAGACTTATCTTAAAGACACATTGTGACAACTGTCAAAAGCCAACTGTACAGAGCTCTGCTCCAGGATGCACAAACTAGTTTCTGTCAACGAGATAAGATTCCTCCAATAACGGCATAAAGCACCAATTAATGGGCTTCTATCTAAATCATAAAATTACGTGATAGCTAACAGAGCGATTCCCGCAGATCTACTGCTGTCTCAACTAGAGTAACAGCGATCGGCCTACGTACCACTATGACAGGAAATGGATCCTATTTCAAATTTCTGACTCTACACTCATAAGCAATTATTGTTGACGGAGGTATAGCAATGGATATAAATGTCGGTGAGAATAATATCATTTAGTTGAGAGATACACATAATTGATGGATTGTATTTGACGACAAGCTTTACTTCTATATGTTTCACGCATCTATTTGGTAGATATTAGATTCAAAATGTAAATTAAATGTAGCATTTTATGTTATTTCCCCTAATAAAAATTTAGCGGCTGTACCCAATGAAGTCACTGCGAAGACAACACATCCTTAAATCCTGAACTTGTCCAAAAATAAATTATTTTTAAAAGTATTTTCGTTAATATCAGGCATATCTTAAAAGAAGACTTACCCTACCGGTTATATAACACTCTATAATACCTTTATAAATAAATATGGTAGGTTGTTCTGGGTTCAATAGAGGTTTGTTTCTATTCAAAAAATGTTTATCGAAAATGGAGAGTTAATTGTCGTCTCACTCAAATAGTCTTTATAAAATATAGATCCATATTAATTGTAAGGTAGAATAATGTTCATGTACTTCACGGTCCTATCCGAGAAAGTCTTAGTTGAGTTCACTCTAACCTTCAATAACATATCTTAATGGAGGTTCAAATTTTATACCAATTACTCTGTTCTAATTCTATCTTAAATTTCTTTCAACATGTTTCCCTGTGGGTGAACTAAAGCTTGAGAGGATCTGTTGGCTGAAAAATATTAATAGGATGGAGATAAAATTCGTGATAAAGAGATAGACACAAAGAGGCGTTTGATAAAGAACTGCTTCAGTGTGAGTCATCGTCTCTAGTACTTTGAAAACTATTTAGTACGATACTTGTGTTACTTCATTCGCTATACGTAGGCTAAGTTATCAAATGAAGTGGGACCTTAAATGACATAGGGCTGTATTCTCAAATAATAACATACTGTGTTATTTAGGTGTACGGTATATAGATGGCTGAGGGTATTATTTGGGGAGTTGCTCAAAAGAAACTAATTGGTTTCCACACATTTCATTATTCTCCCAGTTCTATATCACTCTATGCGTTTTTGCAAAGGGATCTTCAGCACACAGTTTAAGGAAGGTTGTTATTGTTGTTTAACATGGGATGTTCATTTTCGAGATGGACAGTTTAATGCACAACATTCTGATTACTCCCAACTTATATGGTTCCACCCCTTTTGTAAAGTTTACACTAAGCATCACTTGATCTCTTCTCTTATTGATTTACTTACATACATACCTACTTAATGTAGTCGATCAGACGACACAGCTCCACATTACGGTGGGAATAGAACAATCTCAAAATTACGTGTTTTTTTTTTGTGATCGCCCAACCATTGTTTGTCTCCAACGCTCAAGAACGGGTCTTGTCCGAGCGAGCTCCATCGTCAGGATGCCGTCGATGGTATTTCGAATATCCATCATACCCGCTGACATAACTCTTTTAAATATCGTCTGATATATTTGTCTGCATGCAAGGAGACGATCGATTCAAAGGTCTGCATGGGTCGTGAACCATATTTTTAACCACACTTACATGCAGTTGTAGGTCGATGTTTGAATGCGGAGTCTCCGAGCTTAACGCCGAATCTAAATCGTTGGGTCTGATTTTTTTTCCCCTGAAGTCATACCAGTAGCTGCACTTGTAACAGTCCTCAATTTTGTCATTCCACAGTAAATATAATACACTTGTATTGTCTTTAACGTCACTGATCATTTCCTTTGAGACAATGATAATTTTTAAATAGATTTTAATCTTTAAGATAATTTCAGACTACCATATTCAAATATATTTGGTAGTTCTCTGTTTATAAGCGAACATATAGGTATATAAACTATAATTTATTAGTATCTGTGAATTAAAAACCGCCAACTAAACTAAAATATTATTTATCTTTGGATTGATGTTTGATATTTATTATATAATTTCTCTTTGGATTTGTAGATCAAGTTATATAGAAAAATAATTAATTATTGGTTCAATAGGTAAACTAGACCGTAGTGGCGCATGAGTATGCAACAGGTTTCGGACGCAGTCTTTCTTTTGATTCGCATTCATGGCACCTTAAACAATGTAAGAAAAAACACAAGCTGCCACCAACTCTTGTGGTTAGGCATAATTTTACATGGCGGTAGTATAAGAATAATATTAACCTTGCCACCGGTTACTGTGGGCCAAAGCATCTCCAACTGGAGCATTTGCTTTTTATTTGAAATAAAGAAAACAATAATCCTGTATAGCAATGAATGAGTACCTATGGATTGTTCAGTAAAGATGTAAAAGAATTACATCCATACACTTTATTCAATAAAAATTATTATTATGATATCCATCGATCAAGGGAGACATAAACTAATTCATTTTAACAGGCTTCGGCAAAACAAGTACATAGTGGAATTCAGTTCAGTATATATTTTTTTTAATTTAACTAAATGTCATAAAATGTTTCCTGCAATTACATGGTGGAATTAGATCGGGCACTGCTTTTCTGGTGAAATATCTCGGCCTGAGTTCATTAATCTGTTCTTTGTATCCAAAATCTTAGATTAGTGGCTCGTAAAAAGGTCAGACAGAATTTATTCTAATGTATGCTTGGGCAAATTCTCGTAATGCATCTTAGTTTAAAGCATCTGATATGCTTGGAAGTTTCTCTAATACTAACCGTATGGCCAGAGAACATGAGAGCGAGATGTAGCAGATATCGTTTACAGTTTGTACAGGTTCATTTATTTATGTTAAATACAATTGTGGCTTTAGTTACAATACGTAACGACTCAGAATTATTATTGTCTGTAGAGATCTGTGATGAAGGCATCTCCACATACGAATTAGAAAGGGGTGCTGTTTTCGAAAGGTAAAACTCTCTTAGTTTGAAAAGAAAGTGATGGTAGATGACAAATGTTTAGTCTTCAAATCATCCATCTTGTTATTGCTCCGAAATTTACAATCTGGATATATTCATTGCTTTCTTGATACAAGACCATTAAGTCTAGAATTTCCCAAGTCCAGATCTCAAATCTCACCAAATTCACAACTCTCAAGCTTTTAACCAACCCTCACACCCCAGTGTGACACCCCTGGTAGTATACACGATTAAAAAAACTGTATTGCAATTAGTTAAGTGGTTCTATAAATCTTAGTAAACATACATACTGAGGGACACTGTTTTATAAGCAGTAGAGAAAACTATATTATTATTATTATTATTATTAGTTGTGTGGTTTAGTTGGTTGTTAAACTAGAAATTAAAAAGTTATATATCAACAGTTGAATCATGTTAACACTGACCACAGAGATAAATAGATGTTACTACATCTATTAAAACAAATTATTTGTTGTGAACGTTTAGCCTGCCAGAAGTGACAGCAGCTTAACATATAGGCTTGCAAATCATATGGGTTGACGAATGGACAAATGAGAGTAGATCAGATAGCTTTTTCTCTATTTCCCTTACCTACAGTCCTACTGTAGAATTTCTTTTTAAATTTGAATATATATTTCAAAAAGAAATCTATCTATTTAAATACAATCATCATTGGTTTCCATGTCAGTTAATGTATTCATCTTGACAGTAGACAAATAATCACAAGCATTTATTATTTAATTTATTGAAATATTAATCTGCAAAGAGATTATTATTTGTATATAAATAAGTTTTGAATATATAATTTTATAAATTTAATATCAAATATTTACAGAGGTCGGTGTTTTCTACTTAATAAAACTCAATTTGAAAATCATTAACCATAATAACCTATTAATGGTTTCTAACTTGTATAACTTGAGTAGAAAACTATAAACAATAATTCACTAGGAGTTTATAAGCATCGGTAATTAATAATTTTCAAGTGAAAATAGCAAATGTTCACCTATTATTACAAAATGTATAGGTGGCGAAGCTTTTAATTTGTATGACGAAAAAGGAAATTAACTGGTTACAAGAGTGTACTACAAAGTCTTATGAATTTTTTTATTACTTTTATTTATGTACCTATTTTCATATCGAATTTAGGTTTTATATTAACATATTATCCGACAAATACATAAATTCAACAATTTCTTAGATAATAAAAAATGTGTAAAACCATTTATGTATTAGATTATTGTATGTTTTAGAAAATTAAAAGATATAATTGAATGACATTTATGGATAGCTGTTCATTTTTATTATATTTATTAAATTTAATTCAAATTTTAAATTATGTTAAACTAAACTAAAATATTATATTTGCTGTTTTAGGTATCATCTGCATTAAGATAAGATAAGTATATGCTTATATAAGCCGTTTGAACTAAGTTAGTGTTTGCATTTACAAAAAAAAATCTGGATGCCCTTACATGAAATTTACTTTATTTCCCTTAACCCTTTTTCTTTTACGCATCTCACTAAATAATTAGTTTACTACGCTTTTATGTTTCCGAATCCAGCAAACCAAATTATAAAAGCTTGTAATGTAGGCAAAACGCCTACTGGTGCTGGTCATAAGTATGTTTGTTGCCTTTGGTTAGGTATCACGAGTTTAGCTTTTTGTATACAGAAAATTAATTATTTCTTAATACAAAATTTTAAGAGAGAAATAATCAGCCCAATAGTTTTGGTTCAACAGAAGTCCATATACATAATATATAAATATGAAATGCATTTTTTTAATCTTTTTTTCCCGAAATTGGGCTTGCATTTAAAAAACTATACATTTTCGCCACTCTCTTGCTATTTTTTTAAATTAAAACAATTTCTTGTTTGAATAAAAAAAAACATAATATTTTATCAGATTTGATTAATTATTTAAATTACCTGAATTATTTAAAATAAAAAATACTTGATTTTTGTTTTCATATATATAATGTTTTGAAACAAAGATCAAATATGAATTTGTTTCTCATAATTTTTCATCTTAGTCATTAAAGAAGGTAATTTAGAATCTGGAATGTAATTAGGGGGTTCTCGACTCCATAGTCGAGAGTGGCAAGAAAGATAGCAAGAACACAATCACAGCGAAACCAGAAAAGGTTGAAGGAGGAGGTAACGGAATGAAGGGTAAAACGGATATGGGTAAAGGGCTAGACATCGTAAAATGGGTAGGCAGTGGGTCGGAAGTAAGCAACAGCGATTGTGGTGAAAACTGGTAACAAATGGCGATAGTGATAAGTAGAGAATGGAAGAGTTGAGACATCCCTAAAAAAAATGAAAAGAATTGTAGGGAATGATACAAAAGCACAACAGCAACAAACCAATGAAAATGATAAAATAAGAGGGTTGTGCTAGAAATAAGGATTATAAGGTGACAGAGATGGTTTAGCTATACAAAGATAGTTTATTTGTAAACTTTGAAAAGTAAATTAAAATAGCTGATAATAAAGTTTTAAAGATATAATAAGTACTAGCCAATATTCCGTGCTTCACGCGGGCTGCGTATTTTTGGTAGCTTATTGATTCAGTGATATTTTTTTTAAATATCTATAATAGTGTGATACTGGTAGACATTATGTGACAGCTGTTATGGTTCTTAGCGTTACTCTAAAGACACCACGAGGAGGAGATCATACATCGTCTCTCTGTCATACCAGGGTTCTCGTCTTTCCACCTCTTCGCTTTTTACCACTGACAAATGGTATCCAATGCACTTAACTCAACGGTCTTATCTTAACCGTAACTGATGTCATGGCTGTAACTGAGAGCGGAATTTATTTTACTAGACCATCTGGCGTTGCTGTCTCTTTTTACGAGAAGGATAATTTCTAGCCACTGCAGCTCGATGTATCTCCAGATGCTTCAGTGAATATGCAGCAACAGAAGCTCAATGTACCTCCGGATGCTTCAGTGAATATGCAGCAACAGCAGCTCGATGAACCTCATGGATGCTTCAGTGACTATGTAGCAACAGAAGCTCAATGAACCTCCAGATGCTTCAGTGAATATGCAGACACAGCAGCTCAATGTTACTCCGGATGCTTCAGTGAATATGCAGCAACAGCAGCTCAAGTAACTTCTGAACATTATTAACGTATTTAGCAGCAGCTTCAGACAATTGCTGGTCTCTTATTGTATTCTTAACCCTGGCACGTTGCTTTTATCCACATTATTTATTTAGAATATTATTGGGACATCGCAATGAAGGAGTATCGGGTTTATGTGGAGTAAACTGGGAGAAATATAGCAGCTCTTCAACGGCCTGGTACACATCAAAGTAACCCCCGGACAGATTACCAGTAATCACGAGCCTCCTTACACCCTCACCAGGCTCCCCGAAACCTACTAATAATTGCTCATTCCGGTACAACTCAAAACACCCAGGGATACAACTGCCCTGCCACCTCCAGCTCGCGGGTGGTACCATAGGTGCTAAGCTACGACATTTCAACACAGTACGTCTTCTTGCTGACAAAGTTGTTTCCCTCATTGTCCACGATAAGCACCTTAAATCTGTCTCAGATATATAGTCTACTATTTGGTATCGTAGCTCATGGCCTAGATAATCATTACTAAAAAAGGGGTATGATAATGCGTAAAAAAAGACATCCTCCATCACCGTTCATACGCACAACACGTTGAGACTCCTTTATACCCTCTACCAAGATATTTTCGATATATATTACATAAAACTATAACCAACTGTTAAATAACCTTATATCAAAATCCGGAATCGTATCGCACCACAAACCCTTTCCTTTTGACCAAGTGCGAAACTTCGATGTACAAACAAAAAAGAAATTCAATATAAAAAATCATTTTACATTGCACCACTAAAACTAATGCACAAACTTTATGTTAATTAAACTAAACGATGAACATTATTGAAGAAACTTCAAAGAAAATGGCACACCATAATGCACAAAAGAACATTCATGTTTTACTGTACATATTGAGATAAAAGTAACAACACCGCCATGTATGTATGTATGTATGTATGTATGTATGTATGTATGTATGTATGTTTAACACATTATTAATTTATATATTTACTATATGACTATTATTATAAATTAAACATATTTTAATCAATAGTATATTTATTAATTTAAATTGTTTTAAATAAAATATACAGCTGCCACAGTGTTTACATGGACTATGGCGTCAATCAGGCATCATACGAGTTTACATTTTTTTCATTTTCCTAATATTTTTTTATGTTTTTAACATGCGCTTTATGTATCGATTGTTTACAATGGTCAGATCTCATTTTATTGCGAAATATATTATACCTTTTCTTAGGGTAGCTTTATGTCACTGATTATTTATATGGCATCGGTTTTACTAGAGTGCTAAACTGGATGAGCACATTGAAAAAGATAAACAAAGTGACACATGTAATGGTCAGGCGTAGCTAAGTCACAAATCACCGGGAAAATGCCTTGAATCAAACAATAGTAAACAAATTAAATACCTGATTATCCTTGTTTTGCCGTTTACGTTTTTTACCCTGTTAATTTTTGACCCCTTTCTATCTTTTTAAGGCTTTTTGATATTTTTACATTTTTTATTTCTTTAATTACTTTTTACCTTTATAATCGATTTATTTTACTATGATTTAACTTTTGCCTTATTTTCTGATTATTTACCTTTTTATTGTTTTGCTCATTTGTGTCATTTTTGCCCTTTATGACATTTTGAACAATTTTGGCCATTTTTTCCATTTTTACTCTTTTGGTGCTACTGCCCTTTTTGATTATATTTAATTTTTACCAAATCAATAATTTTTGGCTTTTTGGTTCTTTTTAACCCTTTTAAAATTTATTTACCGTACCCAGCTTATCAGAAGAGAAATATTTTGGGGTAAAAAGGGTAGAGGGTAAAAACTACAAATAGGTAAACTGTAAAAATTATAAATGGTAAAAAGGGTAAAAAAACAAAAGTGGTAAAGAGGGTTAATGGTAAAAGAGCAAAGGGTAAAAAGAATAAAAAGGGAAAGGGTAGAGGAGGGTTAAAAGGTTTAAGTTAAAAACGTATTAATAATTAAAAGCTATTTACTAAAATTAAAACACAGCCTTTAACCCTTCTATGTATCATGGCGGCGGCATAATAAAAAGAGTTTGTTGTAGATACCAAACTCTTATTTAATCTCCATAGCAACCAAAATGCCATGGCCACCAAAATACATTACAAATGGTATGAAATATAATAATAAAGATTATCGTGGCATTACTATGTCTTCATTTTTTGTTTTTAATTAATTTTAAAAAAATCATTTAAGGTTTTAAAATACCTGCCTCAAGGTTCACATGTTCGTGTATAGGGGCTACTAATTTTAACATTTCAGAACACAAAAATCGCGAAACTTTCATGAAAAACGCATTAACTTTTCATTTTATTAATATAGATGTATTTATGTATGGGAATAAGGTCGCCTGAACAGTTCAATGCTATTTAAATGGGAATTTCGGACAAATTAATTTACCTGTTGCTAAGAAACTAAAAATCATATTGTCTTCAAATTTTTACAGTAGTCTTTATAACCCTATAGAAAAGATTTGTAGCAGTTTAATAAAAGACTTATCACTTATGTGGAAATAAAAAATAAGAAATACAATTAAATTTAAACACTTGATATAAAAAAGTATAATAACTATTTTCCCATGAACTTCAATAAGTAGTAGAATAATTATTATTCATCAGCATTTGCATAATGACCCTCGCAAGCTACCATATAAATCTCAGCCTTCTACAACATCCAGAAACAGAGATACAGGTACATTTGTGTGGAAAAACCTAAATGGCGGGAAATCACAATTAAAATAAAACGGGTATTATATATAATATTTTAGCTTTAAAGTAGCCCAGCGCTATATTCCTGGTTTTTGTTCCCATCTCCATCTTATATCTTCCTTTTTAGCTGCTTTATCTTCACTCTTCATTACTCAGCTATGTCATTTGCTGCTTTACCAGCTTTACTAACTCTTAATTCGTCAATTGCTTTAAATCCTTTCCAAGTATTCATACCCATTTCAAGTCCTAGTGTTTTCAACACATCAGCTCTTCCCATTTCTCCTTCATTATCGGTCAGAACATATATAACACCCCAAACTTAAATGTGTTATACCCCACAAACACTGTTTTCAGTGATCGTACCCATATCACATGATTCAGGCTTTCCTTCGGGTTTTGGGTTTTCCCATGGAGACATTTTGCCAACAGATCATATCTGGACAAATCCCTGAATATAGGTTTTATTACTAATAGAACTTCAGCAGGTAGGGAATTACTATGCGAATAAACCTCATATGTCATCTTAATATAATTCACACCAGGAGTTGGATCTTGACGGGCAAAGTTCATGCTGCGGGTTGTCATCGGTGGATAATTTGTGAAAAGAAATTGCCCAAATTGATCTCTTTATGTTGGCTTTGTCATTTTTTTTTTTCTTATGGTTAGTCTAGAATAATTATGTAATAAGTCTATTTGTGCATCTGTTAGTCTTACCCTCTCTGACAGCCCTTTACTATCAGGAAGTTTGGTTCCTCTTTGAGATTCTTTCAGCTTCCGTTGGCGTTAACCTATCCCTTTTTGTATGTGACCAATGCATTCAAGTTTATTTATCTCAATGTTACCAAATGGCTTGGCCTTTTTATACAGTATCAAAGGCTGAAGAGTCACCATCTTCCAAGTATCTTACATAACGTAATCCTCCTTTAGCTTCTGACCTCCAAAAAAGTTGCAATATGCCAGTCGACTCCATATCTATACTAGAATCTTCATAGTTCTTCATACAATCTATATGTGTACCCTTATTTTTAGGATTGTTGTACAACCCTGGCAGTAATGAGAAATATATTCTATGTCTAACACTTTTCCATTGTCAAAGTACGTGGCAGAATTAACCCCGTTCAGAGAGGTATGACCCCTCTTTTGCCACGTGCCATCAAACGCAGCAGTAACACAGTTTTCTCCTTAATTCTCGACTATCGCTTCTTGAGCATCTTTTGTTATGGATTATTCTGTAACTAAGTCCAATACTTGTATTAGAGCTATGATATGAGATATAAATTTGGGAGGTTGAGGCTAGGTAGGTTCAACATAGCACAAAAGGTACGTTATCCAGATAGGCTTAACGCATTGCATTAACGAAACGAGTATTAGTCTCATAAGGTTTAGTCGATTTACTTGTAATAAGTACTGATGCCATTTTTTATCTGGTTTATTCGCAATTGTTGCACTTTAATAATAAATTGGGGACTATATCTCGCCGTTTTTCTTCATTTTCACTAAGCGATATACTACTTTCACAATCACAGAGTTTACATTTACAAAAAGATTAAATCAAAGAATAAATCGTTTCCAAGTTAACAATGATGTTGACTTTTTTTTTAGCTAACTGGGGTTACCATTGATAGCATTGTCATTTTCAGAATATAATTAAGACAGATTTTTCTGTGAAGAACTGGGAGGTGTTTTATTACTCGGCCTATTTCCACCTTGTTCCGGAGTCAGTACTATCACTATTAGGCCTACTTTCTAGTAACTTACGTTTATTGTGTTGGTTACCTCTGAATTGTCTCTTAGAAAAATAGCTAATTGATATAAGCATTTTTCACAATAAAACAAATATAAATATTATACATTTTGTAAAAAACATGTAGTCTCACAAAGCTTGATAGGCTGTTACCACAAGGTTTGGTGTATCCGTACAACAATGGCAATTGTTTGAAAACCAGTGGTTTTGTTGTTGTACAGCACAGGGGTTTGGAAAAACAAAGTAAAATAATTATATTTCATTGTAAGAGTCATAGAACTGTAAAGAAAAGGGATTTGGATAAACAAAGAGAAACAATTTTATTTTATTTTAAGAGTCACCTAGAACTATTACAAAAAGTAAGTTACACATGTATTTTCAACAATTAAATACTTAATGAAAGGATATTTGAAATATATTAAGTTATATATTAATATTTTTAGAAAAGAACAAAGACATTTTTATAATACTATAAATATATGATTTTTTTACTTATCTGGCAGCCTTCTTCCCTTAATATATAAATGTATTATGATATATAATTATCTATCAATTATATATATACTATAATATGCATGGATATATTATATACATATGCTTTATACAGTATGAATGGGCTTTGTGAGATGAGGTTTAAATTAAAGGGTGGCTTGATGGTCTAGGTGTAAGGTGTCATGCTTCTGTGCTGGGGGTCCGGGGTTCAATCCTTGGTCTCAGCATAAATTTATCTGATTGCCAAACCATTCCTTCAACTCTGACAATACGTGTATTAATCACAACTTGTGAATATGTGGAGTGTCAGGCTTCCGCTGTGGTTCGGATCCCAAGTTAAGCTGTAGGTCTTCCATTTCACCTCACATTCACCCTACCACTCCACATTAGCGTAAGTGCGTATAACCCGAACGGTTAGTAAGACGTGGTGGTAATAATAGTGTTCAAATGATAAATATCACAAAGTAAGTAATGTTTAATTATTGTGTCATTGTATATCATTATGATATTGCTTGCACATTGAAATAAACATTTTCTAAGCCCGGTCAGAATTTATAAAAAATTAATATGATTGAAACCCGCCTCGGTGGCGTAGTTGGCTAACGCGCTTGTCGTGTTGAGCTGCTCGACTGCTGAGGACGGGGAGATTGAGGTTCGAAGGTGGTTTTTCCTAAATGGTTTTCCACTCTCCATCCACGCAAATGCGGGTTCACTTCCTCTAATTCAACCTTCCCAATTCCTTATCCATTAGCGTAATTAGTACTTAAAGAGTATAACCCGAACGGGTAGTAAGACGCGAAGCTAAATATTATTATTATTATTATTATTATTATTATTATTATTATTATTATTATTTATATTGAGTTTACTGCGAAAGTACAACTGGGTATATTACAAACTTACAAATTGGTTTTAGAAAACTTGACAAGACATCTTGTGAATGTGAGGAATGCCAGGCCTCCACCGTGGTTCGGATTCCACGTTAAACTGTAGGTCCTTCAATCACAATCACCCTACCATTACACATTAGCGTAAGTGCGTATAACCCGAACGGGTAGTAAGACGTAGTGCTAATAATAATAATTTAGAAAACTGTAATATGAATAATTGCTTGTAAACCCATTAATATAAAAGCAATCAATTTCAATAAACTTTGAAGATAATAACAATCATTCCTAAAAAGTTTAGGAGGCACATTAAACTTTTTATGATCAACATTTTAGAAGTTTTGTTGATTACTCTAAAAATATAAAATTGAAAGTTACACTAATTTTGCAGCCAAATATTCAAATTTGTATAATTGTTTAAATAATTTTGTTAAAATCTATCTAAGAGTGATTTTTGTGAATAAATTATTTTCAAGTGAAACTTAATAATAAGTATTCTACTTAAACCCTAATTTTGAAAATTATGTTTCAATCTATATGAGAGTTTTTGCACGATTGTGTCCTACTACTTATTTTTATAAATGTATTCTTTTAAGTGTCAGACTATTTTTATTTAGTATTATTGAACCTAGTATGAAAGTAAAGATATTTTTTTAATCGTATGGCACCTTTTGAACAGGGGGGACTTTGACATCCAGGTTAGGTCTCATTATTAGCCGCTCTGCTGGCACAGAACGGTGCCCAGGGTGCATTATAAGAGGTGGTCTACACATCGTGCCCACAATGAAATGATGTGGCTATAGTTATGATGTTGTACAATCGGGGAGTCCTAACCTAACGTAAGCCTAACTAACCAAACCCTGGTGACCATTGGGATTATTCCACTAAAGGGAAAAAAATACAATTGGTACCAGCCAAGAACCCAACTCGGGACACCTAGACTCGTAACCAGGTGCACTGACCATTACGCCACGGGGACAGTTAAAGAAAGATAAATATATTTAAGGCAATGCACTAGTTTTCGCATTGGGACATAGTGGCGCAACTTAAGGGGGGAAACAATCATCAACGCATCTGGTTGGGATTGAATCCTGGACATCCAGGTCAAATCTATGATGACAAAATACTAGTATAACCTCGTTGGTTTATTTATTTTTTACTTAGTATATAAATTTAATGCCTCCTACTTTGAGGTATGAAAAAACGCCAATAATGTAGTTCTAAAACTCAAATGTTTTATTTTATAGAACATAGAAATAAAATTAAAATGTATTTAATTACCTGTGGGGTTGGATAAATGTGTCATTAATATTAAGAATGCATAACATTTTGTCATTAATATTAAGAATTTCTTTAGCGTTTTATTGAACCCGTTTGAGCTATATTTAATACTTATACGAGTATATTAGTTTTTAACTTATTGAAATAGGAATGAGTAATATTTTCTAGGGTAAATGTAGCCAAATTAAAATGGAGGGAAAGTGGGAACACATTTTTGAAGAAAAATATCTTAGGTACAGATCACACCCAGCAGGAATATGAACATCAATCTCCCCATCACCAGAAAACCAAACTAAGGTAATCATATTTACTTTTAAATCGGTAAGGTTGGTAAGATCAATTTAAATCAAGTATAAGTTTTAAGCGTGATTTATACTTTAATAAACTTAAAACGTTTTGATGATAAGTATAAATAGATACACATTGATAAAGATGTATATAGTTTTCGCTAACTTTGTGTGAAAGTAAAATAAGAATCATAAGATATCTATCCACCAAACCTAAAAAATTAAGTGTTTATATAAATAAGAGATTTGTCATAAAGCTTGTTCATTTTAATACGAATAGCTTAAAGTATTTTTATTTGTGTCAATAAAGAGAAACATTATCCTAAAATTCAACTATTAAACTCAATTTTATAATAAACTAGCATAATAAATCTAACTACACATATATTCCTCTTGTGGAAACAACCACTCCATATTTCGCTAAAGTTTCGTCATCGCGTCAAAGGAACCCCACAGAGCGTTACAGAGTCAGAGATATTTCAGAGCACCAGCTAATTTTCTAATGCTACTTTAAATTACCCCCTTAAAAAAGTGAATGCACTTGTAACGAGGTGACATAATTTCAAAGTTATGAACAAACTCTTACTTTATATCTTTCTGGTAGGATGGCAAGCAAGCACTCTCAAAAAGTATCATCAACCTCCCACCCCCACCAACCCCTTCCAACCTTCCCCCCACCCCCTAGTTATTTCCTCCTTGAAGCCACCACCAGCTCTTCCCTAAAGAAACCACCGTCTGTTTTTCTCAGCCACCCTCGCACCTTGCTATCGTTTCCTCTTACCATTCGTCATTTTCTCGCTTCTTCTACTCTCTGTTATTTTCAACTACTACCCTTTTTTTCCATTCCCTTTTTACATTTTTTTTACTTTTTTATCATTTACAGAATATTTCGTTATATAACGAGACGCTTTACAATTCATTGTTAGAAGAGCTCTTAATAATGGGAATAGACCAAACTTCAAAGAGAGTAATCAGCGATTATTTAATATTTTATGTGACAAAAAATGGTCAATTAACCAAAATGTTTTTTTGGTTGCAAGGGTAACGAGCTTGACAGTAATTCTAGAAACCAGGGTGTAATCATAAAAGGCTTTAAGAAGGAAATTTTACTTTTCTACGCAAGGAAAGTATTGATTAGGCTACTCATAGCTATACTCAAATACATTTTCACTATTAAGAATTGTTAACCTCCCTTTTTATGTTAGGTATTAAAATTCAGTGTTATATTTATTAAATATTTAAATTATTTAATAAATACAAATTTTAATAATAAAGGCAAAATATGATAGCATTATCATTTGACTCTTTTATTAGTGTTAATACAATTGCATAAAGTGACAACTAAATATCACATGACCTCAGAAATGAATACGGCAAAATTGAATTAGTAACTTTTCTTTTTTTACTATGAAATTACCTGCCTCGGTGGCGTAACTAGCTAATGCGCTAGTCGTGTTGAGCTCGACTGGCGAGGACGAGGAGATTGAGGTTTGAATCTTGGTCGGGTGATCGGGGGTTGTTATTCCCAAATAGTTTACCACTTTCCCGACACGCAAATGCGGGTTCACTTCCTCTCAATTCAACCTTTCCACTTTCTAACCCAGTAGAATAGCTAGTACTTAAGCGTATAACCCAAATGGGTAGTAAGACACGTTGATAAATAAATAAAAATAAAATACTATGAAAATTGAACTTTACCTTGTAATGAGCGTTAATCCGGCACCTTTATTCAGTTGGTAGGGGGGTCTAAAGATTGGTAACTATACAGTAGTTTTTAAATTACTTCGAGCAACATCACATTTGGCAAGGGACGAGTTTAAACATTTAGAAATATTTTAAATAGCAGTAACAATATTTTATTTGAAATTAGGAAAATAATACAGTTGAAAAATGCATGCTATTACTCGATCAGTAAGTTGTTAATATCTTACCTGGTTCCAAGGAATGTAAAACCCGGAATATACAAAATAATATTTTTAACGGGTGTTCTTTATGGGTGTGAAATATGTTATCTTACTTTACATGACTAAAATAAATTCAGAGTCTTCAAAGACAAGGTGCCTAGGAAAATATTTATTCCAAAAGGGGATGAGGCTACTTGAGAGGGGAGGAGGTTACATAATGATGAGATACGTATCCTGTTCTAATAGCAAGACATTGTTAGTGTAATCAAATCTCTTAGATTACGGTAGGCGGGGTATGCAGAGCAAATGGGAATTTTTAAAACATTTTTCAGGTTACTGACTGTCAAACCCATAGAAAGAGACCATAGAGAGACCTAGACACAGATAAGAGGATAACATTATAATGTACCTGAAATAGCTCAGGTGTCATGAGGTGGACTAAATAGAACTAGCTCAAGATGGGGATAGCCGAAGTATTTTTTATAAGTTCAGTGATGAGCTTATGATTTCTTAATGCCATAGAGTGAATAAGTGGGTATAATCAGTCGTTTCAGAAAGTAAACTTTAATTAAATACCTCAAATAAAAATAATCAGCGTATTTAGCCAGAAGTCTGGTGAACTTACCTGGTTTAATTACAGCTGTGTTGTGTTTTATAACTGGGATAAATTGAATTTCTCACTCTGGACTTATGATGCAAATAATTTAGAAAGATCTATTTATCAATACATCTTAGTTAATTTCCTAAATAATTGTTTGAAGATTATATTTGAATAGCCAATATACTAATTTCTCGTATCAAGATACATTATTTTTATCGTGAAAAAAATTAACTTCGAGATTATGATGAATGTTTACTTTTTATGTAGGCATGTACTCAAAAAAGTTGATTATACTATCCCCATGTCTGTCTGTCTGTCTGTCTGTCCCTGGCCAATAATCCGAGAACAAAGTTTTTATTGATGTTGTTCAAATTTGATATCTACATGTTAGAGGGCAATATACTAACATTCTTTTTTTAACCCTAGCTCTTCAATTAAGGATATATTTTTTTAATTCCAAAATTTATAATAAGACTCTAACGTGTTTGCTTAAAATGCATATCTACTATTTGTTTGACATGATAAATAGTACTATTTAATTACATTTTTTGAGAATAAATCTCTAAGGGATAGTTTACTGATGGTTACAAATTGATATTTTGGGTGTGTTTGACATAAAAAATAATTGTGTTTACGTGTTTTAGAGGTAAAAATTCATTTATGGGTAGTTTCCAAATGAACATATTTTACAAATGGTTCTACCTATTGGGCTCCAAATGGGTAATTTGGGATTGTTTGACATGACAAATAATTTTATACATTTGATTTGGGGTAAAAACTATTTTATGAGTAGTTTACTGATGAATGGTTTTTCAAAAATCTGAAATATTTAAGAACTGATAATAAAGGTTGTGTTCCAAATTGGTATCTTGGGAATGATTTACATGCCCACAAACACTATTTTTTGGCGGTGAAATCTGATTTATGTGTAGTTTACTGATAAATAATTTTTCAAAAACTTGAAATATTTCAAAACAGACACTAAAGATTTTGTTCCAAATGTGTTAAGTTACCCTGCATTGTTTGTTTTGGGTAAAAACTCGTTTATCAAAATGAAGTTTGAAAATTTAAATGCTTGTAATTATTTTTTTTTAAAGTATATCTGGAGAGTATTTGACATGAACATGACAAATAAGGCAGTATACTTGTATTTGGGGAAAAATTTTCTATGGATAGTTTGATAGTGAGAGTTTTAATAATTCGAATATTTAAAAAAAATGGCTTTAGCGATCTGGTTTACATTTGGTGATGGAATACTATTTTACATATTAATGATAACGTAACTTTATCAATCCAAAATAAATTAATTTTAGGATAGCCTATTTAGAACAAATTTTAGATAGTTTGATGTTTTTCAAGTTGACCTTGAATATTTAATTCAAAATGGGGGTCTATTGTAAGGTTCTCATTATAAGATATTAAGAATACGTTTTTATTTTTACAAATACAAATGTTTAGGGGAGTTTTATTAAATACATTTGAACAATTTGGTCTAGATTTCATATATAAAGAGTGATTATCGTGATTAACAAGAAGATGTAGTGACTTTTATGAGTTAAACTTAAATAATGGTTGCTTACTCAAAACATATTTTTGAAACTTTTTTTCAAAATATAATACACAAAATGAGAAAGTCCGTGCGAATGTGTAGTGCCATTTATTTGATCAAGTGTTAAATATATTAAACTCTACAAACATTTAAAATAAAATGTAGTTTACTTTCTTCCTTATATATGTATGAGGACAGACATTGTATTTATTATTTTGAGAGTGACTTGATTTATTGTTTAAATTTGGATTTACTTATCCACGCCACTAATTTTATAATATTAATAATTGGGTTCTTAAATTGTATTTGTTATTTAACACCAATTAAACTTAAATGAATTTTATCCCTAAAAACTCAAACAATTTTAATAAACATACCAACATTCTTACAGTCATTGATTTTGAAAAAAGTCGTTAATGCTGTTTTCGATAAATTTAACTTATTTTAAATTTAGTCGTTAGTCAACTTCTCCCAATCTTAGGGTAGAATCCAACTCACTATTTTGCCTCAAAGTATGACCAATCATAATTTAACTATCAAATTGAATCAAAATCCATCACGCCGTTTTATTATTAACTTCTCTTTCAGACAGACAACTATGCAAACATGCGGACAGGCATCATAATGGTATAACCCGCTTTTTAGAGTTCCATCTCATACATTATAGTCATGATCTATCATAATATATATGGAAATAATGTTAACTATTACAATACTTTCAATCCATTAACATATAAGAATGATTCTCTTCCACCTTTCTTCTCAGTATCGTTTTCAAAATTTTAAAATAAACAATCCTTTATAAGAACACCTATATTGAATCGTACATTTTGAACAATAAGCCCCCTTCAGCCACAGAGTAGCATATAATTTCATTTCCAGACCAAAGAAGAAAAAACGTATTAGGGTATTAAAATCGTATTTCTCTTTCTCACTCTAGAATTGAAATTTCCTGTAAAAGATTATTTTTTTATATCTCTTCGAGGTGAATTTGTAAATGAAATTCAAATATCTCTATAAGTAAAATACCTTGTAATCTCTGAAACACGTAATATATTCTTTCCTATACCTGAAATTCATTCTAGGTAGAGATGCGTTATTTTTCCCCTTCTCTTGCTTAAGCCGATTACGTTATAACGGTGTGTTTATAGAATCAATAAGGCTTTTCGTAAGGTCTTTATCTTCATTTAAGGTTTACGGAATTTTTTTTTATATAAACTATATTAAATCTTTATATAAGGGTCAAGGAACTAAGATGGAAACCATTTGTGGTTATTTACTCTTGAGTTAACGTTTATTCAACTAAAATACTTTCAGATATCTCTAAGTTTCACAGGAAAATGAAAAATTAATAACAAATAAATTAAAATTGTTTAAATGATAATAATAATAATAATAATAATAATAATTTATATTATACTTTAGTAATATATTTACTTTAAACTAAAATACCTTGAGCCCGAGTTGAATAAACAATGTTTAGTATGTCATGAAATAATTTAAAACTTTATTACTGTGTAGGGTCAGTAAATGAGACCGATCTTGTGTAGATCTCAAGATTATGTTTAGAGGGAAGTTTTAAGACATAATAAAAAACTAATATAAGATTTAACCTTACCAATATTGTGCAAAATATTTAATCGTGAGGTCATGACTCATTCCTGAGCGACCACGTTGAGGTGTAATTTTACACATCTCTCTTTCCATTGTCTATATGGTAAATGATGGTGCGTTTTATTTTTTATATTGTTTTTATATTCTCTTTCCACCCCATCCTTAATCACCCCTTTTTTTGAATTATATATATGTATACCCCTTTGAGATTGCCATAGCAGGGTGTGCTTTATTTCAATTGACTATAACTTGTGAGCTAAGGGCATAAACATCGATCATTAGAAACGTTATTGTTCATAAAGCGGCTCATATTCCTTTTCAAGGAAAAATGTTGAAAAATTCAACTGAAGTGTTTTCCTCCGGTATCCAAAGTGTATACAAACTCTAACAAACCATAATAATAAAAAAGGCCCAAAATGTAATACAATGAACGTCATCTGATCCTTAGTTATTAAGATAGGTGGCACCGTCAAAGTGTCAACATGTGCTGCGAAAAATGTTGGTATTCGCGATGCAACATGGGGAAACAAGAAATAAAATGTATAGACATATCATCCCATGGATACTAATGAACTCGTTACAGAACTGTACGATGTTTGTAGAATGGTCGATGCCAGCATATTGTGGAGTGTAAGGAATAGAAGAGTGCAACGCACTCCAACTGTCTGGAAACACATCTACATCTACTATATATATGTGAGTATTGCCCTAGACCATTAAAGCGGGTTGAACATATATTATTTATTTATCTTTCTACTCGCTCCCTTGTTTTCTTTGAACTACTCGCTCTGAATGTCCGAAGCGACTTTCAGAGGGGGTAGGCGGCTTGTTTATGCCTAAAGTACCGATCTTTAGTAACAGATCATAACCTCTATTTCTAAAAGTGTAACTTGGTTGTGAAGGGAAAATGAAGTTGAGGGTGAAGGTTTGAATGTTGGGAGCGACAGTGTGAGTTGGTGTACTGTGTAAGTGAGATCTAGTCGAGCTGAAAGAAAATACATACAATTAATTTAGACACAAAGCGAACATGTCTTTGGTGAAAGTGAAGGTGTGAAGAAAAATGATTCTAGCTTATGGGGAGGTGTAGGGATGAGGACCCAAGGATTTGGCAATTCTGAGAAACAGGAGTGGTTAGTAAGAAAGGGTTGATTGGGAAGGGGTGCAGGTGTTTTGCCCATTCTAGCCGGGGCTTCTTGTATTTACTTGGCTCTTGGATGTCGTACTGGCCGAGTCTTCTAACTATGGCGTTGTCTTCTACCTCACGGGCTTGTTTGTAGAATTTGCCACCTCTCTGCCGGAATATTTCTTGTAGAGTCGCACTACCGGTGGTAGCGTGTATGTGTGCATTGTTAGTTTGGGTGTTCACACCTAAGATACACCTAAGTACTTTTTTTTTCTTTCTAAAACATAGTATTGTTGATATATAAGTTGTCAGTCCAATATATTGTGTGAGTGACATATATAAATATATATATATATATATATATATAAATATATAGATATATATATATATATATATATCAACAATACTATGTTTTAGAGAGAGAAAAATAAATAATATATTTTAAGAGTATAATTATTTTAAGACTTATACTGGCAGGAGGTTAACTCACGCTTGTAAGTTTCCTTGGAAGTCAAGAGTATTGGGTTGTCCTCTTTTTGAGAGTAGCATATATATATAATATAGATTGCAGCCTGTTAACAAGCGGGCACGGTGCGACCGATGGACCTTCCTGGCTGGTGGGATATCAAGATCAGCAAG
Organism: Timema poppense; assembly: GCA_902141375.1. Classification (NCBI taxonomy): domain Eukaryota; kingdom Metazoa; phylum Arthropoda; class Insecta; order Phasmatodea; family Timematidae; genus Timema; species Timema poppense. The sequence continues at coordinate 201,384 of CABFOV010000297.1, forward strand.
TTAGGTGATAGCATGACAACTTTCTTAGTGTTTGGGGCCATGCCGGTTTCGTGGGGTTCTGTATCTAGCAACGACTGATTAAACGATGGAGGGAATAAAATGTGATCTGTTGGATCCCCCCACCGGAGGGTCGATGGTGGGTCTAGAGTAAGGTTTGCAAGTCCCGCTATAGTGCCTGCTCCCTCGTCACGGAAGATCTAACCGGTGACTCATGGAGTAGTTTAGTCATCTGAATAGATTAATAAATATACATTATTGGACTAACTCTCAAATCTCACCCCCCACGAACCATCCATCCCAACCCCTACCACTCGGGGTCCATCCTAACCATGTAAGTCCCTACGGTGCCCCGGTAGTGCTGTAGTAGGGTTGGCTACCGGGCATCCAGGTAAAAGTAGTGACCTTATAATATATATATATCAGCAATACTATGTTTTAGAGAGAGAAAAAGAAATAGTATATGTTCAACCCACCTTAATGGTCTTGGGTGTCACTCACATAATATACTGGAATGAAGATGGTGAGGAGGTCGGGGCTAGAATCCAGGGAAGGTGAACAGGGTGGGTTTTTTCTAAGGTTTTTTTTCACTCTTCTTCCTGCAAATTTGGGTATACTTCCTCTAATTTCAACTTTACATATCCAATACACACTAGCCTAATTAGTGAATATGATCATATCTTGAACGGGCGATGAGAAGCGATAGTAAAAAATGATGAACTTTTTTTGAATATAATTACTCTCATTACCTTGCTTGACAGCACTGGTGTTTATTTATACCCCAGTTGATGGCTTGGACCAATTTAAAAACTAAACATCGGAGGAAGTCCACTCCAATCTTTCCAAGAGACACAACCTGTATATTATATTAAATTTCCACAAGCCAGTACCTGATAATGGAACGTATAGATAAACACGAACACTGAGAAAGTGCACCCACATTAGTATGAAGATAATAAAGGGAAACTCCTATTGAAAATAATTTGTTAAAAACAAACATTATTTGATCGTTAGCAATAGGAATACCATCCTCACCAGCAGTGGCACAAAAGTTAATTGGAAGTCTGAATAATGCCCAAGACTGATCGATCACACATGCCAGCTATCATGATGATGATGATGATGATGATGATAATAATAATAATTTATTTTTCAATTCAATTTATTATAGTGCTGGATAACAGTCGTGAGACCTATGACTGGCCAGACCTGGACTGTACACACGCACCTTACAAATACGTATAATAAAAAAAAAGTAGCTAAATAATTGTTCTTACTGATGAATAATTACAAAAAATGACATAATTATTAATGATGATATAAATAATAAATCAATAACTTGATAGTAGTAACAGCATAGGTATTTAAAAATAATATTAATAATAATACCCGCTTTTGTGGTTGCATGGTCTAAGGCATCACTCTCACAACGGACCAGACTGCCGATGATGAGAAGATTGGGGTTAGAATCTGAACAGATTTATTAAGGATGGTTATTCCTAAATGGTTTTTCACTCTACCACCATGCAAATTCGGATACACGTCCTTTTATTTCAAACTTTTACTTTCCCAACCCACTAGATTAGTTAGTATAAAGGTGTATATACTGAAAGTGGGGTAAGACACGGGGCCAAATAAACAATAAACTACAAAGTGGGCACGTGGAATAAACATCAAACATGTGGGCCGTTGCTTACAAAATGTTAGGAGTTGGGGTTTGAATCCTGGCTGGTAGCAATCAAAATGTATTTTTCAATACTCTTTTTCACAATCCCTAAAAGTAATTGATATTATAAAGTAAATGAGATGACACAATAAAACAAAATTTATCATAGATTGAAACAAAATTTCAAAATTATTTTTTCAGTAAACCACAATTAAGTAAGTTTCCTCGGAAAACAAAGCTCCCTAACATATGTTTATTACAATAAACGCTATTCATATAAAAATTTTAGACTAATAAACAATAAAATTTCAAAAATTTCCGTTATTTGTAAACAGCCCTCAAAATATTTTTATCAGTAAATATAAAAATATATTCTTAGTTATTATAAAATGTATCAGTTACTCATTTTGAACTAAATCTTAAGACTATTTTAAAAAAATTCATATTTGCATATGTAAATTAATCTTGAATTAAATTATTTTTAAATATCGATATAAATAATTAGTTATTATTTAAAACAGTCTTCAAATGGATTACCAAATTTAAACAATTATTTTGTTAGAACTATTTTCAAAAATTTATAATTATTCAAAATTAGTTAAAAGTGAGCTTTTATTGAATACATATTTTAAGAAATGAATACAATTATTATTGGTATTTAAAAATTTAACAGTTAACTATTTTGAACTAAATTAGGAAGAAGTTCATAAAATATTTTTATTTAAATAAAAATAAGTCAGTAATTTAGACTTAAATAATTTTTTTACCGGAAAATGATGTAAACAGTTTAATTTATTATATCAAACATTCACCAGATATAAATTTTAAACATAACACTTAGATCATTTTTGAACCATTTAGAATTTTAAACATAACACTTAGATCATTTTTGAACAATTTAGAATTTCAAACATAACACTTAGATAATTTTTGAACAATTTTGAATTTTAGAAAATCACCTATTTGTAAACCCCAATTAAAGGAGATTTACCCAAAAAAACAATTAATTTGTTTTATTTGTTAGTGGTTTGCTTATAGCTCAGAAATTATTTGATTCATAAATAATATGTACCAGATTAAAATACTTTTAATTTTAACATTAGTACAATTTTAAAATGAAATCGTTAAAGCGGATTTAGAGAAAATCGAATTTTTCTGTTTTGATCCTACTCTAAACTATCCTTAAATTTAGGGTTGATATGTAATTCCAAAATACCCACTGGGGTGCCTTATAAAAGGCCTGGATACTCCATCTTAGCCCGTTCAGTAAAATAGTTTTGACTCAAGGCAGGCGAGGAGACAAACAGACGGCATCACAAAAATCACTTTTGGGTTTCAGTGGGTCATGAAACGTGGACATTAATCGAAATATTGAGTGATGATCGAAATGATTATCGAATGATCTAAGTATACTGATACAATTACTGTTACTGACATATTTCAACTAATTACGAAAATTGATTTAAATAAATTTAGCATTGTCACCTTAAGTTAAACAACATTTTTCAGGACTTTGCAAATTTTAACCTGTTTCAATGGCCAAATGGTCTAATACATCACTCTCGTGTTACACTAAATATTCGATGAGAGAAAATCTGGGTTTGAATCCCGGTAGATTGAACCAAGGTGATTTTTTCATAATAGTTTCCGCCATACCTTCGCACAAATGCGGGTGTACTTCCTCTAAATTCGATCATCCACATTGCTAGCTCATTAACCTGATTATTATATATTAGAATAAACAGAACAGTTAATGAAAGGGGTGTTAAGAAAACTGAATTATAAATAGTGGCGTTATTTGTTTAATTTTAAATAGTAAGGATATTTTTTGAATATAATTCCTTCATATTGTAATAATAGGATAAAATTTTATTTCCGCTTTGTTAAAAGTTAATCGCATTGTAGTAAAACATATTTCATCTACTATTATTATTATTATTATTATTATTATTAGCACCGCGTCTTACTACCCGTTCGGGTTATACGCACTTACGCTAATGTGTAATGGTAGGGTGATTGTGAGATGAAATGAAGGACCTACAGTTTAATGTGGAATCCGAACCACGGTGGAGAGCTGGTATTCCTCACATTCACAAGATGTCTTTTCAGAGGTGAAGAAAGGGTTTGGTATATTTCATCTAAAAATTTAACCAAACTACATGTAAAAAAAAAAAAAGTTGTGATCTATCAACTGAATCTTTTTTTCAATTATTTATGCCAGTAAGGGAAAATTAACTAAATGAATGACCTATATCTTTCGTTGAGCTCAATCCCAGCTCAAAAAGGATTAGTATAGCATCGATTGGGTGACACTTGTCTCGGTGTAGCACTGAGCTAAGATCGAGGAAACACCTGCAGGATCTTGGCCAGATTAACTAATGGGCTAGCCTGACCCTAGTCCCACTACTTATTGGCCCCTCATACACCCCCTCCTTAGTTCAACCCCTCACCAACCCTACGGTAATCTACTATCCGGAGCAAGGTGGAACAATTAGAGCGTACATCCTCACTTGGGCAATATCGCAGCTAGGGAATTGTCCCTTCACCCCCTGCTCGCCATACCAAGCTTCATTTGGGTAAAGTGGGTGACACCCGATTCTATGAGCCTTTCTCGCTCCAACGATTCATTGACTCAACGGCTACATTATTTATAATACAGTGAACAACTATTTTAAACCCCTTGCTAACTTGATATCCTTAATACAGTCCTGAACATATATTACAAGAGGATATTGACTAAATTAGTTGCTATTGGTGCAGTTGTTTATAAAATAACTATAATAGATAAAAATATACGGCCCCCAAAAACGATGTTGGTTAAAGAAAACCTAAAAAGAATTATACTAAATTCATATATTATAATAAATAAAATTACGAAATATTATAATTATTTTAAAGTTTGTATAAAAAGCGGTGAAAAAACACGTTGATAAATGCAAGTAGTAATTTACCAAAAGTTATATATATATATTCCTACTTAATAGAAGTGAAGTATGTTTATGTATGTGGTATGTATGTGGTTTGTTTATGTGTTATAATGTTTGGTTTTTTTTCTCTTTCCCTTATTAAGTATCCCTTCCTTGTTTCTTTAATTTAATATGTCTATAAATGAACAATATTATGTGAAGAGCTATGTGATCAATATATTTGGGATTATTATTATCTTTGTACAGATAAAATAAATTAGTTTTAAATATCATATTAATAGAATATATACTCACTTTGGTGGTCGCATGGTCCGAGGTGCTAATATCACAGTAGACTAGACTGAGGATGACGGAGAGATTGAGGTTAGAATCCCGGCCGGTTATTTTTTCCAAAACGATTTTCCATTTTTCCTTATCAAAAATGCGGGTACACTTCTTCTAAATAAAACCCTCCTCGTCTATAAAGCCATTAGCGTAATAAATACACAAGCGTATAGCCTGAAAAAGTAGTGAAACTTGGTGGTAAACAAAATATTAGTACATAAGTATTAAATAAGCATTATTTATTAGGCCCTTCTAAAAGATTTTTTTTGTAATAAAAGGTACTGGCCTTAACTTCACCCGAATATAGACGATATTGTTATTAACTATAGCGGAGATTATATTATATAGAGATTTTATAGTTTATAAATTATTTAAAAAAAAAATAATAATAATTAAAACTACTACCAGAACTAGGAGTGCGAGATTAGGGGTGTACTGCGTAGTTTTACAGTATATCTAAAAAATGTGGTCCTTACTATATACAAACCCTTATATTATTTATATATATATATAATTAGCTTAATGTTCTATATATAGTCATCTCCAAAGTTAGTTTATTTTTGTAAAGGGCAATTTCGGGATAAAAGGCATTTGAAAATAAAAAAATTAAATGAATATAAAAAGTGTGTTCCAATTCCGCGATGCACATGGAAAATATTAAATAATTGCTGGGATTAAAATGTTTAGAAAATTAAACAAAACTCATCTAATAAACAATATTTTGGTAACTATAAAAAGATTGTTTCCATCAAAATTGTAAAAAAAACACACATTTTATATTAAGCTAGCGTTTCCTTCCATCTCACATTAAAATATACGAAAGTAACGAACGATATTATGTTCGTTTAATCCAAGGGAAGTCCAAATATTGGAGCAAAACACAGCATGTGCTGTGCGCGCACACATGAAGCATAAATTGAAACCACTCTGTAAATAAACAAGGGTGGCTTTACATCCCACATCCACGTAACCGTTGACCCAAAAAACCTCGCACCACAAAAATGTTATTACTTATTAGATAAAGTTTCACGGGGGGGCCACGGAACAAAACAACGGTATTATATTCTAACGTCCGGTGTCAGCTTCAGGATTAGGCTGGAAAGAAGAATAAGCTGGGGTTGGAGTATAATGGGAGAATGGATGGGGAACGGGGGCTTTAAAAAATAAAAAACAACAATAAAATTAGAGATGTGTCCGTGAGTAGGGTTATGAATATTCTATCAGCCATTCTTTCATTTTTAATAACTTTTAGGAAGCGCGGATTTATATTACGTCAGTTCACTTTGGAGGTTCATTTCATTTAGTTTGTCTTTTAGTAGGAAGCGATGGGATAGGTGGGTTATGGAAAGTCAAAATATTAAACGAAAATAAGGAATACCACATTACATTTGCACTTTTAGATAAGGGGGGATATCTAAGGTTTATCATTTTATAAACTATAACTTTATTAATATTTTGAATCTGGACTTCACCGCATATTACCCTTGACCTATCCAGGATATCTAAATGTAACTACACTAACGGATAAGGATTAGGAAGGTAGAATTTAAGAGTAAATCAACCCGCGATTGTTGGAAGAAAGAAGTTAAGAAATTATTTAATAAACATCTATCCTCAGTTTACCGGCTGTGATTCAAACCCTGACCTTCATGTAGCCGGAAGCTAGACTTGACGAGTCTAACCTTTATTCCGTGTGCTTAACAATGTGAGTATTGCCTAGAGTAGTTAATTTTCTGGTAAAACAACGAATAGTGGCATTTAAAATATTTAAGTCCTATTATTATTATTATTATTATTATTATTATCACCGCGTCTTACTACCCGTTCGGGTTATACGCACTTACGCTAATGTGTAATGATAGGGTGATTGTGAGATGAAATGGAGGACCTACAGTTTAACGGGGAATCCGAACCACGGTGGAGGCCTGGCATTCCCCACATTCACAAGATGTCTTGTCAGAGGTGAAGGAAGGGTTTGGTAATCAGATAAATCTTTGCCGGGACCGAGGATTGAACCCCGGCCGCCAGCATAGAAGTCTGACACCTTACCCCTAGACCACCAGGTCACCTTAAAGTCCTATCAGTAGCAATACAACTTAAGATGTCAATCTTATTATACAAGATTACTGCTGATTAGAAGATAATATTGTTGCAGTTTCTAATACATACTTCAATATTATCCATGAATTGAAACCTTTAATAATCTTGGTATTAATACTAGTAATAAAAATTGAATTAATTAGTTACATAAAGTAATTACTATATTTTTTTAATAAACGAATTCAAGTAGGCTTATTTTTCTTTGTGGTTTGACTTGAAACTCGTTATTTACAATTTGCTCATAACGGTAAACAATTTAAATCTTTTAAAATAAAGCAAAAAGATACTAAATAATACAAAGTACTATCTCTAGCGGTTGTAACTAATTGTTTCTTTCTGTATGTGGCCATCAATATTTAGAAGAAGGGCTATTTATAACTTATGTATATATATTTCATTACTTATATCGGAATAAATGGAGGCAGCCATGCGTTCTGTTGCGTTGAGTGATATTTAACGCACGTACAGGTCTGAAATTTAAATATTAGTAGTCCCTGTGCAAAAACATGTGTATCTTGAAAGAGGAGTTTTGAAATTTGTATTAGAATATTTTTAATTAATTAAAAACAGAAAAAATGAAACAATTTCGGTCAGTGCATTCATAATCCTTTCCATGTATATTTACACTAACCAACATTGATTTCAAATCCAATTTCAACATAACTAACAAGTGAATTATTCATTATTTACCTTTTATTCTTTCTTAAGACAAACCAAACATATATGTTTAAATAGTAATTCAATATCAGTGTATGAGTCATGGACGAGGAAGTCAAAAATCTAACGTTAAAAAGAGGCTTAATGAAGGCACAAGTCACTAGATTTCAAAATTTTTTTAAGAATTTCGATCACAATCAATCAATAATTCAATATAAATTCAGATTATCAAAACTAGAAAAATGTTTGATAGATTTTGAAAATGTATAGTTACAAATTGAATCAACGGACAATTCATTAGTTCATACACAGGAAAGGGAGACATTTGAAAACACATATTTAGATCTCGCAGCTCAGAAACATACATTCAAGGTCATGCAGCTGGCTTGCTGTCAAACGAAGCCGCTCCTACGGCAGTCACACATACACAAGCCACACACAGAGAACCAGTTAGGTTACCCGTAATTAGTTTACCAAAATTTCAAGGAAATTACGACAATGGTTGGGTTTTTATGACATATTTCAATCTCTTATTTATACCAATAATAAGTTAACGAACGTTCAGAAACTTCACTATCTTAGCTTAGTACGCACTTAGAAATATTGTTAGACAACTGTCGCCCAAAGGTTGTCCAACTGTTATCCAACTGCTTCCCAACTATTTCCAAAATGTTTCCCAACTGTTGGCTAACATGGGAAACAGATTGTTGGCAAACATTAAATAAATATTGTTTTGCATCCAAACTAAAATGATTAAACATTTTCCCCGTACAGAGCGAGTACAGTTAAGTGAAAAATGTCTGTTGAGGAAGATGCTACTATGACTATTTGTGCTTTGTATGTAGCTATGAGCTGTACAAGAAGACAGAAAAGAAGATAAAGGGTGTGGGTGAGGTTCTGTAAAGTACTTCAAAATGGTTCATACTATGCAAAAAGCTTCTGACAGAACTGAAGATCGAGAACGGAAATGGTTTTAGGAACTTCACTCGTATGTCTCATATATATTTTGAAGCTATTTTACAAATGTTTGGTCCCAGGATAATGAAAAGAAACACACGATTTGAATCAGCAATCTCACCTATTATCCCACGTTGCTTGTTTTCGGAAATGTTGGACAACATTGTTTCTTGTAACCCATTTGAAATGGATCACGGGAAACATGTTTTCCCCGCTGGTAAACACAAAGGCAACATGAAAAATATGTTGCCAAACTGTTAGCCAACAGTTGGTAAACAGTTGGGGAACATTATTTAGTTCATGTTGCCTTTGAGTTTCCAAGCGAGGAAAACATGTTACCCGTGATCCATTTCAAATGGGTTACAAGAAACAATGTTGTCCAACATTTCTGACAGCAAGAACTTGGGCCAGTCTGACTCTGCTATTCACACCGAGTACATCAGTCACTGATATCTCCTTTTGTTATGTCGTGGTACGCCTAAAAATCTCACTGATTGAAATAATTCATACAAACACACTGTTGTGAGATGTGACAATTGAGGAATATAAAATTCGCGTAAAAAACAGAATTTTTAAATAAAATAAATGGAAAGTTTTCAGTTAGTGTAAATGAACACTACCCTACCACCGTTTTCTTCTTTTCTCTCTTGTTGAACAGATCATAAATATATAAAAAGCACAAGCTATAGCAACACCTCCTCAAACGATCTCTTTCACTCAACTGAACTCTGGATGGGAAACAAGTCATTGTAGTCTGGACGCGAAAAAGTGTTTCTTTGATGTTTGCCAACAGTTGAGTAACAGTTGGGAAACGTGTGGGAAACAGTTGGCTAACAATGTTTCCAAGTGCGTTCTAATCTTAGAAAAAGAAGGGTCTTGATATACATCAACTCCTAGGCGAAACAAATAAACATCTGAGAGTTTGAACGCTTTGGACCAACCGACAGAATCTTGAGACACTCTATAGATATATCTTATCACAAACAAATTAGATAACACAACATAAAGTGCATAGGAAACTTTGATATTATAGAACACGCTGCCGACGATGAAAGAGATTACTGAGTTTCTACTACATAGATGTAGAATATTAGAAGCAGTTGAATTCAACAGGACTTCACAAACAAAGCCTTCACAATCAAATGTAAAGAGTAGCTGGCATTTTAAGACTTTGTTCAATACAAAAAGGGTATATATAACACTTTATGATCAAAATTATGTGTAAATTGTATAACCAATCACATCAAATACGTGATCCGATTAACAAACTTTCTATTCCAGAGAGGATCCAACAAGTTAAAGAGAATAGATTTATGTTTCAACTGTCTTAAGGATGATAGCCATCAGGTTAATCATTGCAATTAGAGTACATGTAGAATTTTCAACAAAAAAACATAGCACATAACTTCACGTTAATTATGTCAAAAAACAGTCAACTTTGTTACTAGGTAAGAAAAATGCAATACAGTACAATCAGGAAGATGACACACGGGCTTCTAACAAATCTTCAGAAGTAGACTTTCAAGGTCAAACGACAACAACCAGTGCACATATATCTCAGATTAATCCAGTATTGTTATCAACCGCGTTGATTGGCGTGGTAGATGTCAATGGAGAACCACATGTTTGCAGAGTTCTGTTTGATTCTGGTATTCACCGGAGCAACTCACACAGGCACAGTCAAATGTCCTGAGGATGGCGCCGTTGATGTGCCGAAGCATGTAGAATTTTAAGGCTGTCTCTACGCTACCAACAAATGAGCAAGAGAATTTTCAGATAAGATAATAAAATTCAATTAATTGTTATATAATTCAACAGTTCTTCAATATTTTCGATTTTTCTTAATATTTCTTTTCAATTATATTACAGCCAAACATTAGTCCTCTAGTCATGTGTTACTAATTATCTATATAGTTTAATTAAGTTAAAGTGTTAGTTTTTTTCGTTATATTTTTAATTGTTAATCATGTATGCGACCTTGACTCAAATTTTTAATATTGTTCTAATATCATAAATCGTATGTGTATTAATCAATCATATATTCTATTTTAATCAATCTATATAGACTTAATATAGTAAAAGTTTGTAATTTCACAAAAATTCTTTCTCACTTACACTTAATTTAACAAAATATTTTCATATTGAGTTCTATAAATATAATTTAATATTTCTTCCTTATTACAATATCATCATGTTTTTCAAAAATTATAATAATAATAATATCCCCTTTATTGATTTATTATACGAAATATTTTACATATTCTCTTTGAGGCTCTTTAATGGGTGAGACCTTAACGGTAATCGTGGAAAAGATTTTTTTTTAAGAAAACCAGTTCTATTCTTTACAAAACTGATTCTAATTGTACTTTGACATCAAAATCATAACTTTTAATTTACTTTACAACTCTTTTTAAATGATGAGATTATGTGTCTCAATTTCTCCAAACATCTAAATTTAAAATGTTTGATTTTATATATTTGACCTAATAGCTTGCTATAAATATTTAAATACTATAACCTAAATATTTTATAATTTATTAAATATAAATATTACATTTTTAAATAACATTTTTAGGTAGCAGTGTGTTTTTATGTACTTATTTTTTATACTACTGTGTAAATAATTTAAATGTATTTCAAAACTATGGTGGATTATTTCCAAACCAAGATATTCTTGATATTTCCTTTAGGAGGTCGGATTTCTTAAATAGCTTAAGCTACCTGATCATGGTATTCATATTTTTAAAACATCATTCTGATTGACACTTTTTTTTTTTTGTGGATGTGCTGTTATTTTGATTACTGGAGAGCTACGATCGTGGAGGTCGTTTTAAAAAAGGACTATTTTATCTTGTTATTAATCTCAAACAAATACCCCACACTATCGCCTTCAACACTCAAGCACAACCACCAAATAATAACATAATTTTCAATAACGTCATAGGTCCTAGAAAGAAAGATAAGGAAGCCTGCCTCGCCCTGTAAAGTTTTAGAGTTCATCTAGTAAGTGCTTTGCTACAGAGGTTGACAAATGGCATTCGAAGACTAACTGTATGTACTGAGGATGTTTTTTTATTAAATGGATTCTTGTTCTCCCTCCACGCAAATGAGAGTATATTTTATATCAATTACCCCCCCCTCCCCCACCATTGAAGTGCGAGGAGATTGACCAGATAGTACAACATTGTGAAAAAATAAAATATTTCAAATAATAACGTGTTTCTCTTTTTTACATCCGTCTGGTTTGTTCTATTATTTACACAAATGAAAAATGAATGCGGATGGTATAATATGTACAATATTGAGTAAATCTTAGTTAAAATTCCTCTAATTTGCTTTAATATACTGTACATATACCCAAATAATAGTAGAAGAAAAAGAAGAAGTGGGGGAGGGGGGAGCGGGGCCTTTAATTTAGCTAAAAAAATATATATTTTTATTGAACGCTGGTTTTGTGTAAAAATGTTTCTGCTGTGACTTTAATATTTTAGATTTTAATGTACTTGCATTGTCTAATAACACGGATGAGCTGTTCCCATTTAATTACTCTAGTGGGGTAAGACTGATAAAGATGCATTTAGAGGTGATGTATCTAGATTAGTATAGAGGGAGATTGGAAAACCATTTAACCAAAAATACTCAGTACACATAGCTGGGATTCACACCCCATTCACCATGTTGAGAGTAAATAATACTAGACGAGATTAACGTTTAGTATAAAACTAAAGGATCTTGCTTAGTAATCAAAATTGTCTGAATTTTTTTAAATTTTGGCCAGGACACCGAGACATAGGAGAATGGAGGGTATTTAAAACTTGTTAGGTGCTAAAGAAAATCTAATTTGGCAAACCGATATAAGGACCCCTCAAGATATTCAATTGAGTTTTTAGCTTCTGGGAACTCGTTTAAAATACACGTATGTTTATTGAAATCAATATATATATTATACAATGTGGGCCCGAGTTAATATATTTTTAATAATAGTCCCAAAACCCGCATTGATGTTTGTCACTTATTCTTAAGGGGTTGCTAAATTTCCTCCGCTCTAATGCGTGTACAGTAAGTACATTTCCCCTAAAATTCTGCCTTACTCATCTCCATTCCACTAGCAAAATGAATATATGTGTATAGCCCAAATGGGTATAAAAATGGGTCCTAAACTCCCCTCCCTTCCTTTCTTATTTTACAAATAAATTCAAAAGTCATGTCATAAATAATTATACTTATACTCCTGAATTATGGACAGAAAGTAAGTATGTGTGTCCATGAACTTATAGATAAGCTGGAAAGCTGAAATTTTACAGTAAGGTATAGATAGGGATTACTTCATATAACAAGAAAAATCTAAAATGGGAAATTTCAAAATGAGACCTTGGGAAAAGGAGGGTGGGGGGGATTTAGTTAAAGAATCTCTAAGTATGAGATGAACATTTAAAATTCCAAATATTAAAATTTATTAGTCAGCTAAAGAGAGCATTCCAAATAATTATTAGTGTATGAACACTTTAAACATTTAAGTGGGACCCTAGGAAATAGGATAGTGGGGAGATAGTAGGGTATAGATATAAACACAGCCTTGAAGTGTTGAACAAAAATTTTAATTTTGAAGTGAGATGGAAGGAAAATTTGAGATCACCAAATAAGTTTTGAAAATTGAGATTTATAAATGGTAGTTTAAAAATGGAGGGGGGGGGGAGAGAAGAGGGCATTAAAACGTCCAAAGCTATACAATAAATTACTTCCTGGTGTGGCATAGAACTTAAATTTAGATTAAAAGCTAAAGGATTATGCTAAGTAATCAAAATGGTCTGACTATTTTTAAATTTTAGCCAGGACACCGAGACATAGGAGAAGGGAGGGTATATAACACTTTTTAGGTGCTAAAGAAAATTTAATTTGGCAAACCGATATAAGGACCCCTCAAGATATGCAATTGAATATTAAAATTTTAAGCTTCTAAGTAGTAGTTGAACTGTTGTAGGAAGGGGGGACTCAACATATCCAGAACTAATTAAACTACTTACATGTGTGGTAGATAACTGAAATTCTTTAAGCGGGTTTAGGGGACCATTACAAATAGAAGTGAAATTATGAAAATTAAAAAAATTAAAGGAATTCTGATACTTGGGGGAGAAGAGTCTATAGAAAAAACAGTTTTTGAGATGAGGTACCAAAATTAAAATTGTGCAACGGTTAGGTGTAAGCCCTACTTCGTAGGTCTCTCTGAATTTATATAAACAATCTCAGATTTGTCCGCGCTTCTCCATAAAATCTGCGTGGGAGGACTAATCAAACTAAACACGAACTAGTTCAAGTAGTGAGGATACAAATGAAACAACCAAATCAATATTCACATGGGCCTTAAAGCAAGATACAAGCTGAGAACTGCATCTATTATTGTGATTTGATTTAAAAAAATTGTTAAATTAAAAACGTGTGTGTCGTTCTTGTTTTGCATTAATTTTCTTCACAACACGACACAACACCTCCAAAATTAGAAAACATTTCGTAATAATAACGTATAAGACATTTATATCAATTAGATTATTATTATTTGCACCGTGTCTTACTACCCGTTCGGGTTATACGCACTTACGATAATGTGTAATGGTAGGGTGATTGTGAAATGAAATGGAGGACCTACAGTTTAACGTGGGATCCGAACCACGTTGGAGGCCTGGCATTCCACACATTCACAAGATGTCTTGTCAGAGGTGAAGGAAGGGTTTGGTAGTCAGATAAATCTGTGACGGGACCGAGGATTGAACCCCGGCCGCCAGCATAGAAGTCTGACACCTTACCCCAAGACCACCAGGTCACCAAATAACAATTAGAAAATTAAATATATTGATAAGCAATTTTTTAAAGTTTACGGTAGAAAGCATTATGGGTAAAAATTCACTTTTGTTTTCTACGCCACTCACTCTTCTAAGTTTTCGTCAAACGCTTGAACCAGGCCTTAAGCCATTTGATTACCAGAGTGGGTATATTAGTTTATTTATTAAATATTTTTATGAAGAAAGTTAGTCATGTGACCTCAGTACACTAAATAATACAAAATGTTAAGTTCAAATTAAGACTGTGTTAATGTAATAATTATGTTATTATAAAAAGCTGTATTTACAGGACGTATGAGCTTCGGGTTGTTACGAAGATACTTTGAAGAAGCAAGGGCGAAGACATCTGCTGGGGTGACAACTCATTCGAGGATGTCACGCCATGAAGGAGCATGGTACTACCCGCCCTAACGGGTCATTTTTCTTCACCTCCCCCACCCCTCTCACTCCCATACCTGAGGGGAAGCAAATAAGGGATAGTGCCATAGCGCTAATGAGCCATCGTAGCAGGCTATGTGACGTCACGCAAATGTCATCAAGTCTTAAGACACGGAAGACTTGCCACCACCCCTCACCCGACAGTGAATCTCTGTCAACGTGCTTCTTCTTCTTCTTCTTCTTCTTCCTTACGTTGTCATCATCATCCTATTCTTCACCCTCTCCCCCCGTAACCATTAACCATGTAAGACATTAATAAAAAAAATCTTTGCAAGACATGATTAGCTCACTCTCATTGCTGATTTTCACTATATTAAAGTATTCCAAGTTCCCCTTTTGATTTAAAGCGTAGGCCTATTTTCGAAAAAAAGAAAGTTTACATAAAAACTATTTTATCAAAGCATGATTATCGTGTTTTTTTTTAGGTTTTACACAATAATTTCTATATTTTTTTTTTCAGAAATTTCAGAGCATTTTAAGGAGAGGATTTGATTTTTTTAAATTTGACATAGTACTAAAGTGCACTTTTCGAACCTACTGTTTACACAAGCATATGACTTATAGTTTTACATAAATCTAGAACAGATATTGCACTTCGACCCTCCCCCCCCCCAGCCATTAATTCATCAATGTGAAATGAGCCACTTACATTTCACCAATGATAATATTTCTCAAATCTCAGTCAGGTGTACCAAGGGTAGTATTTCCAAAATGATTTTCCACTCTCCCTCTAAGAAAATACGTGAACAACTCCTCTAATTATAACTTTCCTCAACCCTATAAAGATAAACAAGTACATAACTTTATTAACCGATTAGTTAGTAGGAAGAAGTGTTTAAAATACATTTATTTGTATACCTGCACATCTTACTACCTGTTCAGGTAATACGCATATATGATAATTACTCCCATTAGTGAAGGAAGCTTTTAAGATGTAATATACCTGCATTTGTGTGCAAGAAGAATGATAAACCATTTAGAGAAAAACCATCCTTGGTAGACCCAACTGGGATCCCAACCCAAGTTTCCCCGTCATTAGCAGGCCAGTCTAACTTGAGAATGACGCCTCAGACTATTCAAACACTGAAGCGGGTTACAGTTAATTGAATTAAATGAAAAATCTGATTTTCTAGTCATTAGTTTGAATCAGGGATACTAATGTTCCACTTCTTTTAACTACCGCCTTATTTTGTTTATAATATTTCTCTGTGTAGACCATTTATTTGTGTTAAATTCTGAGTGATATTAGGTGGTAAATAAGTTGGCCCGACACCCAGATTCCCAGGACAAACACAGCTAGTGGGATGAAAAGAGAATAGGGGTGGGTTGAGAAAAGGTAATTTCACGAGAAGTGAAGAAGAAAATGAGAGCGGAATGAAGACATCAAGTCTGCGAGGAAGAGGTTATTCACGGCTGCGATGGTGACAGGAACAGGGGGGGAGGGGGAGAGGAGGAGAATGGGCTCTTAGCACCAGTCATACATGTCGTAAGGGCTCACACTTGTCAAGAGTGAGGCGCGGCGTGTTGAAAGGAAAAAAAAAGACTTGGCTTTGGTCAATGTCTCTGAGGTGTTTTCAGACGTTGATCAAATCCCTCGGGGTGATCGAAAACTTTTAAATTTATTTGATTATTATTTAGCACCGCGTCTTACTACCCATCAGGGCTGTACACTTTATGTATGTACCAGCTACAATAATATGTTAGGGATGAGTAAGATTAAATTTTAAGGAAGTTTACCCGATTTTGCGTTAATTAAGAGTAGAAAAAACATTTAGGAAAAAAAATTCCCTCACAGCACCCGATCGGTATTCAAACTCCGATCACCCTATCATCGGCGGTCCAGTTTATGGTGACGCGATTGACACTTAAGACCATTCGATCAATAAAAGCTGATCGTTCATAAGTCTTTGTGGCGTGTGAAAGCAGGAGTACTCACATCGGTGGGCACGCCAACCAAGGCGTCAAACCTATTTGATGGGGCTATCGGTGAAGGTGAGATTAGTGTTCAAATTCCTGCCAGATAGACCGATTATGTTTTCGTATATAGTTTTATACTTCCCTCCGACTCCAATGAGGGTGTATTTGCTCTTAATTCCACAAATATCTCTCTAAGTGTATCTAGTATCTACCTGCGTCAGTCGCAAGTGATTCTAGAATTTGATCTTCCCACTCTGGGTCGAGCGTGTTCCTAAGCACCCAACCCCAGAAAGACATATTAATTCTTCCCACCCAAAAACCCATACATCATGTTTCACGAAATAAATATAATACTTGGAACTATCAAACAATGAAGATTTTAAGAGAGTTAAATTTGTATTTCTAATCTCTGTCCACTCTAATCTAAGGATGGCTTCTTCTGGATTTAAGACGTATTGAATTTTGTCTTAAAGTCTACTAATTTTAGTCATAAGCATCGTTCCTTTGACCGAAAGTGTAGCCATTAGCTTATAGCTTGGAGATTTCAAGGTACCCTCTATGTCCCCATGTAGGAAATTACTATTATCAAAATATTTAAATAGAAAAGTAGTAAGAATACAAAAAAATTATGAAAAATCAATAAATTTAATGATTGAAACAAAATAGTACCCAGAATTTCATAGAAAAGTTAATCTCCGCCTCGGATCGATCATAGGATAAGTTAAATGAAAATATGCATTGTTACAGAGCTCTTGCGGGAAAATAATACTATTACATTTCAAATTAGAATATAAATTAAATAGTAGACACTGGTACAAAAACACATTGAAACGAGAAGGTAAAATAATAATCATCATGGTTCAACACTCTATTTAATCAGATTTGGCTTATTTTAATTATCTTGTCAACACTATCTAGGTAATTCAGTATTTATATTATATTTTAAGTTTCAAGAATTCCGCCCTTATTTCTTGCCCCTATTATCGAGGCTTATATCTGTAATAATTTTCCAGTTATCTGGAATTAATTGGTTATAAATTTTGATGTTCTTACTACCTATACCTAAATGTTAATAAATATTTGTTTATAACTTTAAAACTATAAGTTTTAATAAAAAATATATTGTATCTTTACTAGGCCTGCCTTGAAATGAAGAGATGTTTAGTATTTCGGAGAATTGCGAGAATATATATAAAATTTAAGATATTCGATTATGTAAAGTCATTCATCCGGTAGAACAAAAAATAAATTTGGTTTGTGATGTTAAAAAGTGCATTGACCTTTTTTAATAAAAATCGTTAGTGATAATTTCCATAAAAGCAATTTGTCTGCTATCATCATAAGCTACCCTTAAGTTTATAGGTAAGTAAAAGGTTAAAAAAACCTTTAGGGAATAATATCAAAACCTTAGATACCAAACTTTAAACTTATCAGTGTTTTGTCCAGGGGCCGAGGTTTAGTCACTCAGACAGATGGCATCGCTTAGACCATTATTAAGATTCAGAAAAACTCAAAATCCATCAAAGTTTGGATTGGATATTTTATGATAACAATACTTCATCCCTCCAATGGATAGAAAGGAACTTCACTTTACACCAATACATTTTTAATAATAGCTATTTTTTGATTGAATCTAACTAAAATAATCCAAAAGAATTCCTTTATATATCTCATATTTTTAAACTATACGTTGTATGCAAGGGTCATTAGAAGATTCTTTTTTAATGAGTAAGTGTTTATTTAGAAGTGCAACTGGTTTCGTATCTATAAGAAATGGGCAAAAAAATTAATAAAACCTACGTGGAATATCAATTTAAGGAAATCCAGCCAAAATTTGAACCTTGAATTCATTCATACCGGTAATCCAGTATATTGTGATCATAGCCCCTTAGCCCCGTTAACACAGGTGCAGGTAATAACGCTCAGACGCTGTTCGTAGTTAGTTGTATATAATGTGGATTCAAACGCAATTAAGTCAAGTTTTCAGTTACAATATTAAGAAAAAGCCAACAATAAAAAAAATATCCACATTAATGAGCACGTAGAATAACTAATGTGGCTCATCTAGTCTGATTTAGAGATGCCTAAGCGGTCATGGTTCGAATATAGGTGGGCTATACTGATGTTTTACCTTAAAAAATGTATCACACTCTATCGACGCAAATGTGAATATGTCTTCCAGGAAAGTTTTAATTTCTCATTCCTAGCCCCATCACCATTATTAAAATGTGTTAAAAACCAAATGGGTAGTAAAACATGGTGGTAAAATAAATCTATTTTGATAACATGTCCTAACAAGAACATATAAAAGCATATTTACTACTTTGGGACTCTCAAGATAAAATAAATGTTCGTTTTTACATATTAAGTTATACGAGTAAAACAAAAAATCTCAAATATTAATACAGTTTTTCAATGAGATTTATATATGTTTTAAAATAATTCAATAAAAACCCATATTTAAAGTACAAGAAATAAAGAATACCAAAGATCCAACGTATGAAAGAAGAGATGGGTGCTCAGCTTCAAAGCGAACGAGGAAACGCTTGCAATTCTTTGACAGAGGCAGGAGAAAAACAACAATCAGAAATACGTCTAAAAGGATTCCACACTCAGAGATGTTCAGAAGATTCCTCAGTTCTCTCCAACTTTGGTTAACAAGGATGAATAAAAGAACGTATCTCTTTTCACTAGAATTTATAAAACATTTTGTGGCAACAAAATGTGAAAAGAAAATATCCATTATTTAATTTTTTGCGCGTCTAGATTTATCTTTGAGAGACAAATTCTAAATAAGATACCTTAGCTTGGTCGGTAATGTGCCTGCTCGCTAAATGAAGACAATACACGAAAGTTTATCGTTGTAACAGTATTGATTGATAACTCAGTTATATGGCTGTTCTAGTTTTAGGAATGTTTGTAAGTCATGTACCTTTATAATCAGCAGTGTTTTAAAAATGTTTGCTAAACATATTATGATAATAAATATTTCAAACAAATCTATTAATATTTTAATACCAATTGTTCTTCCGCGGTTTGTTCTGGCTTCGGGGAGATGGGAGGGGCGTCGTCTAGACCCAGGTTGAGAACTCGCTGCTGCAGTTTCTTATTGGAGAGGCATTTAATATGCGTCCTCCTGGGGTCTGAACGGGTCAGAGAGTGGTAGTCGGCAAGATGATACGGAGGAGGAAAGGAGAGGGGTCGTAATTTGTAGGCGGGGGAACAGCGGGAGGGGGGGGGGAGATGACGCGGATGAATATAAGAAGGGGACAGGTGTGAGGACGGCCTTGAAGATGTTGTACTGTTCTGCCCTGGCCTTGCGGCGTATACCTCCTTTGCTGCGACGGTACGAGAATGGTGTTGGAGGGGGGGCTATAA
>CABFOV010000298.1:0-24092 GCA_902141375.1 Timema poppense
ACCCTACCATTACACATTAGCGTAAGTGCGTATAACCCGAACGGGTAGTAAGACGTGGTGCTAATAATAATAATAATAATGAAGGAAACGCGAGTTAGGAGCAGTTTAATAGGGAGGATTTTTACGTCAAAACTTTTTTTTTTGTCAAGGAAAATCAAATAAGCCTCCAATTTAAATATATAATTTAGTTTTCTTCACATGGTGACCTCAACAGTTGTGGAATATCTGTTAATGGTGTCCTATAATTTAATGACAACTTTTTCATTTCATTTGAAAAGTTTTTCATTTAATTCCGTTATGTTCATGACAGATACTAAAGAATTGTTGATATCACCGTTTGTATAAAAATGAACACTCTGTTTATTCTGGAGCGATATTTTATATATTTTAACCAACAAAATCTTTTGACTTCAGAACTGCCCAAGGTGACCTGGTGGTCTAGAATTAAGGTGTCAGACTTCTGTGCTGGGGGTCCGGGGTTCAATCCTCGGTCCCGGCACAGATTTATCTGATTACCAATCCCTTCCTTCACCTCTGACAAGACGTGTATTAATCACAACTTGTGAATGTGTGGAATGTCAGGCCTCTACCGTGGTTTGGATTCCACGTTAAACTGTAGGTCCTCCATTTCATCTCACAATCACCATACCACTACACATTAGCGTAAGTGCGTGTAAGCCGAACTGATAGTAAGACTCAGTATAAAATAATAATAAGAAGAAGAACTGCCCAAACAATTACCTTTCCTCTCCTTCCCCTTCCATTCCACCTTAAGTAAAGTATTTGACCAAAACTCTTGAGACGTGTTTTGGACGTCCAGAAATCCCGCGTTATTAAAGAAGTAGTTTGTAATTTTAAAATAGAACTCACGCGAAAATGGAGTCGAAAGGTATGCCATAGTATTAAAAATATTTTAACATATTTTTTTTATAATTAATTTTCAACGACGTTTCATCCCTCTGTTCTTAAATCAAAACAAATTGTTATAAACGTAGATCTATTTCTTCCTTGAAAAATAACCTAATTTTTAATTGGCTATCAACAAAACATTATTGTAGTGGTTTATAACCATAAAAGCTGTAATTTCCCTAAGAAATAACGCAGTGTTACTTAGCTGACTTGTTATGACTTATAAGATTTCAATGAATAATTATTAAGTATTTGTCTTTAGAATTGTATTTAGTGATTTGTATCTCACTGCCCCTCCAAGCTAACGATATTGAAAACTAGGCGTTTTTTTTACCACCATCTCTTACTACCTGTTCATGCTATACGTATATAATGATCATTACCCCAATGGGGTAGGGATGAGGAAAGAAGCATTTTATAGGTAATACACCAGCATCATTTTGAAAGGAGAGTGGGAAAACATTTAGGAAAAACCACCCTCAGTAGAAACACCGGTATCTAGACCTCAATCTACCCGACATCAGCAGATCTGTCTAACACGAGAGTTATGCCTCTGACCAATCGGTCAATGAACTGAGGGTAACTACAGTAGCCCCATGGCTTCTTTTGTGATAACTGACAGCTCACAACTGACTTCTGACAGTCAACATTTATGTGTATACCTAAATTTTGACTTTCAGAAGTGATAGCTGCTAAACACATGTTTTTGCAGATCATATGCTTCGGCGTAGGGATACATAATTTGGTCTGGTAACTTTTCAAAGCCGTCAGCTGTGAGCTGTGAGCTGTCACTCAGCACCAAAGAAGCCATGGAGTTACTGTATCTAGCTTATTAAAGGACACATAATGAAGAGGATGAATTGTTCGGAAACACATCAATAAAGTACCCACCGGAAGAGAGAATGGGAAACATTTAATATCATTCCACGAGATTAACGATGTAATCCTTAAAGAATAATTAAAGTAGAGAATATTCAAGCAGACACACATAGTCCCATCCCCTCCTATAATAAGATTAGTATACAAATTAAGGTATAAAAATATTGTGTGTAAAGTTTTAATTATTTTTTTAAATACTCGCATGGGTGGATACGCGGACCAAGGCGTGTTTTTTATAATTTGATATTGAGATTGTAATGAGATTTTGATACCATCCAGTTAAAAAAAAAAATCTCGTTCACCTTCAGACAAATTTCTTATAAATAATATGTTCCTCATCCTCCCTAACATCGTGGTGTAAATACGCATGTATTCTGAACAGGTATTAAGTTGTGCTGCACCAAGAAACAACAATAAAAAATGCACCATTTATAGGCCTACTTTAGAAGTAGACACACACACACACACACAGTCCTACCCTCGTCCCTTCCACACACACATATAATTGTTACACACAAACGATATAAACATAAGTATTGCGTTAGCTTTTTAGTGGATCTCCCCAAGAAAAATGATATTTATATGCCTTTGAATTATTTATTGTTGAATGTTTATAATAGCCTAGTAATTAAAATGAAAAAGAAGAGGTTTTCGAAAGTATGCTATAAAACGTTGATCCACCTCGTTTATCTCGTTTGCTAATTATTTTCTACTACGCAAAGTGCAGTCATTATACAGGTAACTCCAGGAATTATTTTACTAAACCAGTTTAACATATGTTAATATCAGATTCGTTAAAATAATATTAGCCTATAATTAATCTTACATTTAATAACAATAAAACCAACTTTAGTATCCGCATGGTCTAAGGCGGCACACTCACAAAAGACTATACTGCCGATGAAGAGGAGTATCCTGGTTCGAATCCCAGTCAGGTGTACTGAGGATGGTTTTACCAATCTTCCTCCACGCCAATGTGGGTACACTTCCTATATATTCAACCTTCCTCATTCCTAACTCATTAGATTATTTTAAAACATATGCGTAGACTATAACCTGAGCCATTAGTAAGACGCAGCGTTAAAAAAATAAATAAAAAACTTGTGTCCTTTTTAATTTACTCGCTATCTCACGGGTAGAGTAAGTATTGTGATCACCAAAATAATTGAACTCAAGATTTTGATGAATCTGGTCGTTTCATGACCCCCCGAATCCGAAAAAGTTGTTTTTGAATTTCCGTCTGTCTGTCTGTTTGTACCTCCGACTAGAGCCTAAACTATTTTACCGATTGGGCTAAAACTTAGTCTCTAGGGTTTTCATAGTGTTGCCCCGAGGGATATTTGGAATTCTAACTCTAAAATTAAGAGTATTTTACTGGAGAGCCCAAAGAGAAAAAGTGTATTTTCTCAAAATTGGCTCTATCGATTTTGATTGAATTCTATTTCAAAACATTTATAAATATTCTAAAAAAATGACTACTCTCAATACTTCGGAAAAATGACTTTAAGGGATTCGGTCTGATGCGTAAATTCGGTCTGATGCGTAAATTATCATTTTTTTATTATATTTCCAAACTATTTGAGATGTTAAATTACTTATCATTGCAGATATGTAGATCTATTTGTATTACAAATAATTTATTCGAAATGGCTGTCAACGTCTCATGATCCCCCGAACCCTAAAAAGTGGTCATTGCAATGCCGTCTATCTATTTGTTTTCTTAACCACAAAATTAAAAGTAGTTTAATAAAAATCGAAAAGAGAAAAAACTATTTTCTCAGATTCGGCTTCTACGATTTTGATTA
Organism: Timema poppense; assembly: GCA_902141375.1. NCBI lineage: Eukaryota > Metazoa > Arthropoda > Insecta > Phasmatodea > Timematidae > Timema > Timema poppense. Next base: position 3,594 of record CABFOV010000298.1, read on the forward strand.
AAATTCGTATCTAGACGTTGATTAAGATTATAAATAAACTGGATATTTTCATTTTTCCATAAAAATGACTTTTAGTGTACTTTACAGAAGCTGAAATTTCCATATCTCTGCAACTATTGCAACTATTTGAGATATTAAATAACTTATTATTGCAAAATTGTAGAACTATTAAAAATAAATTTTTTTTTATGTGAAACATATTTTTATAAAACCAACAGTTTCTGAGATATTGGCAAATATATTAATACAATGTTGTGATCTTTAGTTGTAAAGAGAAACTACTGAAGTTTTAACGCAATAATTATCTAATGCAATAGAGTGCGAAATGAGTAAGTTTCTCAAAAATGTATGTTCTCTTTCTTTCAAACCCTTAGGAGAAATGTTTGTACAACAAAGATCTATCTCTATCATTTTAGATTCAATAGTCGATATTTACCTATTTTATTGGTCAAAATTTATAAATGAGGAATTTAATATTAATGCAATAACCATAATATGTGCATCCCCTAGTAAAATGTCGAAAACTTTAAAACGTAAGTCAACATTTGAGTACGAAGTGTTGACCCTTGGGGACCAAATATCAATATCTTTACTTTCGCAATGCCGTCTGTCTGTCAGTCTGAACCTCAGGCTGGAGCCTAAACTATTTTACCAATTGGGGTAAAACTTGGTACCCCGCGTAAGTTTTGGTATTGGATATCTAGCCCTAAAATTAAGGGTAGTTTCTTTAAGGGCGCAAAGAGAAAAAAATAGATTTGATCAAAATCGGCTTTAACGATTTTGATTAGATTTAATTTGATTTCATTTGATCGATATTACCAACCAAATGGCTACTCTCAACTTTTCGTCAAAATGGCTTTAAGGGTTCCGGTTTTATGCGTAAATTATAATATTTAATTGTATCTCCGTAAGTCTTCGGAATATGAACTCACTTATTATTGCATACATGTGGCTATATCTATAATGAACATCTTTTATTTGAAATACATTTTTATAAAACCAAAAGTTTTCAAGCTATACACAATCATATATATATTTCTTTTAACTTTGCCAACTCTTTAAGGTAAAGTATTACGACTGTAAAAATAAAATCTAGCCCTAGATGTTTATGGATGTCGACGTTTCATGCAACCCCCCCGAACCCTAAAAAGTGGGTTTTGCAAAGCCGTCTTTCTAACCTTAAAATTAATCGCAAATTACAAGAGGATGAAAAGTGAAAAACTCAATTTTCTCAACATCAGCTATAACGATTCTATCTCTTTCACTTTAGACTCAATAGTCAATAATTACCCATTTTATTGGTCAAAATTTATAAAAGAGAAATTTAATAGCAATGCGGTAACCATAAGCTGTGCATCCCCTAGTAAAATGACGAAAATTTTAATACGAAATCTTGGCCCTCGGGTACCCAATATCGGTATTTTTTATTGGTCCAAATATACAAATGAAGACGTTAATTGTTTAAAAATAAAATTAAGAAATTTAAAACCATGAATAAAACATGTTTTACGTATGTCTAGCGCAATTTGTTCTCGGGTTTGCTAGTGCATATTATTTTACGAATTTTGAGTAAATATCTCAGTTTCTTAACAATAGAGCGAGAAAGTTCGTACGGAGTTCCGTACCATTTATTTGTCTTTAACTTGCTTCTTTCCTGGAAATGCCCTTTGTTCTACGATACCATTGAAATGTATAAAATAATATAATCTATTATTTGGAATTTTCACAGAGCTTATGTTAAGAGATTGTAAAAAAATGCATCTTGAAGGTGAATATTAAAATAATAACTAATTAGTATTTGGTGTCATATAAAATTAAAAAGGGGGAAAAAACAACTCGATTTAGGCTCTTCAAGTTTCTAAATGAAAATATAGCCTTATGGGGTCCATCAATTTTCAGGGGGGAAAGGGAACCCAGTCTCCTTCATCCAACTCCTCATCCCCATAACTCCCAACTTTCTACACCGATGAATAAGGCTAATAACTATTAAATCAAACCTAATAGGGATTTGAAGGATAGCTTAGGATAAATGTTTCCACATTAGTGTGGAGAGGGGTGGGGTGGGGCGGGGCGAGGAGTAATTACATAATATGGTTGCCTACCTACCTACAGCAGTTCCGTATATTATGACCTTGATACCCTAGACTACATGGCCATCGGTGTTGTTATAGACTCTCATCTTTGTAATGGCTTCTGTGTGAAAGTATGTTATTTCATAAAATTTAAATAATACTAAACTTCCGTTTATAAAGGACACCTTTTTTATTTAAGGGACCATCTCACGGCCGATTAGATTACGCTACCAGAAATTTATTCGATATGTGGTTTTATGCATTGTTACACCTAGCAGCAGAATATTTCTTGGGCTCAATTATATAGTTATTTTAATTTTAAAATAATTATTTCTTTACATTTTGCTGTACATCTTATCAAGTGATAAAACAGTTCGCCTCTATTCCAGTGTTATATAATAGAGAAAATCGCATCAGGATGCGTCTTCTGGTTCGAGCTGTATTACATACCTAAGCTTTGTGCTACCCTTGGGGTGAGATGGGCTTTTTTTCTTTCCAAGCACCTCGTCTTTATAATCTTTCAGGTGCTTCGCTTATGTACTAATTACGCCAATGGGTTAAGATGAGGAAGTTTAATTTATAAGAAGTGTACCCACCTTTTTGTGAAGAGAGAGAGAGATAAAGCCTTTAGGAAAAACCACCCTCAGTACACCCAACTGGCATAAAACCACGATCTCCCCATCGTCGGCAGTCTAATCTATTGCGAGATGGAGTGGTGACGCCTTAGACCATGCCCCCACCGAAGTGGGTGAGATAAACTCTTGAATGACCCGAGGATCCTGACTTGAGATATCTTTTAGCAATATATTATTTTGTTTTAAGGGGATCATTTAATTATCATGAAAGACCCGCATCGGTGGCCCCATAGTCTCAGGCGTCTCTCTCGCAGTAGACTAGACCACCGATGACGGGTGAATTGAGGCTCAAATCCAGTTCGGGTGTACTGAGGGTGGTATTTCCTAAATGGTTTTCAATTCTCCCTTCACGCAAATGCGGGTACACTTCCTCTACATTCAATCCTCCTTATCCCTAACACATTAACGTAATTAATATACAATCGTGTAACCAGAATGGGTTGTAATACGTGATTCTAAATAAATATTTAAATTGAATAACCATGAGAATAGATATGCCCGTTTTAATTAGGTGATAAATTAACATTCTGGGGTTTGGTCTTTGTGTACATCTTATGGTTAAGGCTGTGCACCCCCATATGATTTAATTTTAAAGTTAACATTTTATTTTATTTCTTGTTAGGAAATTGCATTGCCTTCGGAAACCCATAATTCATAATTCCATAACAAATATTATTGGAAAACCTTCCACTTTTCATGGTTATGTCACTTTGAAGTTTTACAAACAAAATCCCAAAGACTTAAATAAAAATGTGAAACATATAACAATGAAAATATTGTGAGAGGTCCTTGATTTTTTTTTTCAAAACAATGAAATAGTTGTTAATTTCAGAAAGTGCAGTTATTTTTTCTGATTAAAAATAAAATTTTCAAAATAATGAAAAGGTGCTAGTCACAGCCCCAAGTCAGGATGAATAGCCAGTGTGTAGCACTAAGCAGGCCAGTAAAATAAAATAGTTGAAATAAAACCGAGTCTAACAAACGTAATATTATTCTCCATTGCCTTCTCCTTTGAATAGTTTGATGAGGAGAGAGCTCTTAGTTTGTGTTTGTTCTTCTGTGTGTGTTGGTACGAGCGTGATAGACTAGCAGGGGGGAAATGGGGAGGGAAAGGTTGCCTTGTCTTGCCTTGTGCCAGCGGAAAGCCATTGCGCTCTGTTAATGAGGACAAAGCTAACAATAGCAGACAATGGGAGGGGGAGGGAGGTGTGTAACTTAAGGGCACGTGAACCAATAAACAACCCCCTTCTCCACCTCCTACTCCCCCCCCCCTAGTCGACACCCACCGTCTCTGTATCTACTTCTCTTTACCAGCCATCGTGTCACTCGCTTTACTGCAGATTCTTCAGGTGGGGACTTTAGAACAGACATCAATAAGTTTAGTAGAAGGATATCAACCCTCTTTCCCCAAACCTTTTTTTTTACGGATAAAGTAGAGGGGTCCAGAGCGACAAACGCAGTGCTTGTTGGGAACGCAAGTTCTCATCTAACACCCAACAGCTTCGAGCTCAGACATGTAATCTGACCAGACATGTGAAGAACCATTGTCTTCAGCTAAACAATATAACGGAATCCACTCAAGTGTGAATTCACACCTCAAGCCATGTCTTCTATAGCTCTCTTTCACTTTCGGACAGATAGGGTCTGTCTGGACGCTGAGACGCATAATAAAAGTTCAAAAATTATTATTAATTCAAGTCCAACATCTTAGCTCACTAGGGTGGCGTGTCTGTCTACTGATCTAAGGGTCTCGGATTCAATTTATTATTGGTGAAATATAGGTTTACACATCCACAGTCATGAATTAATGGCCGGGAAGTGAATGTTGTACCTGTCCTTGATTTAAGTTAGTAAATAAGTCGTGTACTGATTTAATCAGTCGGTTCAGAAAGTGCAAGTTAAGTACCTCAAATAAATGAAATTATAAATTTTATTTCAAAATATGGCTCCAGCCAAAATGAGAGGAGAAAGGGAATTATATACGGCTAAAATGTTAAAAGCCTTAAATTTTAAGTTTTCTCATTTAAAAAATATCTTTATGAATAGATAAAATTAAAATTTTCCGTCCTACTTATTTAGTTCGATTGCTAGTGACGTGGAGGCTAGTAGGGTTCAAATCCCGGTTTAAAAAACTAAGGTTTTTTTTTCTAAATGGTATTCCCATTCTATCAACAATAAATAAATAATATATATGTACATGCGTATAACCAGAATGAGTATTGAGACGTTGTAAAAAGATACGAGAAATAATAGTTTCAACGTTGTTTTACGGTAAGTCTATCAGTTTTGAGAACAGCTAATATATTATTGCTTTTCTTAAACCAATACAATCAATTATGATTGGTGTTGCAACAGAAATAGATAATTCATTAAGGATTGGGATGTATGTCCCTTAAATTAGGGGGTGACCTTAAGATATAAGTTATTCCTTCAGTAAACATTTGCTACTGTTCATTTATTTATTGTAAACACTAATTTCTATAATGATATTCTTACAGCAATACGAATATATCATTAAATTAATTTCTAGGAAGGATGAATTGAGATCCCATTATGACACTTATTTTAAAATCATTTAACAAATTTAAGAATTATATTAATGAAAAACGAATAGAATAGGAGGATTTTCTTGGATAGAATTAATTTTGGAAAAAATTATATAAAAAAGGGTCACAATTTGTACGTATATTTTTTTTTGTTCGCCCTTAAAAGATTATATGGATATTTTTTATAATGTTAAATTTAGTAGATACGCTCAGCATACCCTGAAAAAAAAAGCAGTTTTGTCCTGATTACGTTATGGCTCTAAATTATAAGCTATATCATAGTTGAGCCGATCAAAGTAATCTTGTTACCTTTCAGGGTAAAAGGAGGTTACGTCAAAAGATAATCATAACAAGATAATAACTGCCAAATTGAAAGGCTTAAATAGTCCATCTATCCCTACCCCCAAATAACAAGTATTTTTTTTATAAATCTCTCAGCCCAGTGACATAGTTAAATATATGCAATAAAAAGATACTTTTTTTTCCTTTCAATTTCTTTTTAAATTTCATTCTAATTTAAAGTTGATATGATCATTTGTTTAGAAATTATTTAATTTTTGCGACATTACGCGCGTGATCGAGAACTTTGTATCAAATCACTACGGTCGCTCGCGATTTGATACATCATCGATCATGCATTGCATGGAAATTTTTGCAGCTACGTTAAAATAAGCAAGAACCTTTTCTTGGTGTAAAACTTTCTCATCCATAATTTTTGTGTATAATATATTGTCGTATTTACGAATATATTTCAAAATAGTCTACGTTACGTTGTGGTTGATTTTTTGGTCAAATATTTTTGATTTTACAATCACATGGCACATGTACGCTTTTTTTTTTAAGAATGCCCAATACCCTACTTTCTTGCACATATTTGCATGGTTTGGTTTTAATGTAGAAATTCGGTACTATTTTTTTCCCTAAGCACTGGGCTAATGGGCTAATGTTCCAGTTCATTAACCAGTGCAATTATGACTGGTGAAACTATTTTATTGAGTTTAAAAAAAATAAAACAAGAATGAAAATATATATATATATATATATTTATATATTAAAATGAAAGAAGATAATATACTGATCCGCAATAATATCCTTTTGTGAAGTAAAGAATTCATGAAACCTAACTTAGATACAATTTCTCGTTCAAGTGTAATCGTGTAAATTAATTTTCTTGTTTAATTTTTCGCTAATCGAGCTTTTATTAACTTTTTATTAGCGTTTCACTACTTTTTTCCCCCAAAAGTAAACGTTGTGTATGTCTTTTTTTTTTTTTTTTGGTCTAACATTGTTTATTACCTAATATTATATCATGCGCAATAAATCTCCGTTCTTTACTATTTCTTGTCCCTCAAAGTTAAACAATAGAGAGGTTTTCTAGTTAGAGGAAAGTGTGGGTTTGGGATATCTGGGGCAGATGGAAGGAGGGAAAAGGCCTTTTAGAAGAGCAAAATCAACACATATTAGACTTTTTGCTCCCTTGGACACAATGAGTGACCATACGATATCTTTATAGTGGGTCGAAACCAGCAGCATAATGTGTTTTGGGGGGTGTAGTAGAAGGAAAAGGGGCAGTGGGGAGAGAGGATAGAAGGGATCGTACTGACCCAAGAGTTGAAAAGGCAGTTGTTTTTTTTACAAGCTTTGGACATCGTAGCTTCAAGGGTGAGCTAACGCCAGTGTTTGAAAATAAGGGTTGAGATTGAGGGATGTTATTATTTGAAGTAGGGTAGGTGGGGGGGAGGCTTTAGCTGTGCGGAAGCAGTGGCACCATGCGCTATGGACTAAGCTAATGAAAATACAGGATTAAGCTAAGAGGCTTCCCCTTGGAAGCGTGGGAAGAAAGTGATGATGATAATAATAGTATTAATGACGTGGGCTCATGGTTATTTTGGATAGGTCTGCTCTAAAGAGGATTTGCCTCTTTAACAGTCTTCGTGCCTTGCACGGAAGGTTTAAAATGAGGAAAGGAAACAAAATTGGATAATTTGATATTGCAGTAATCATCTGAATCCCCTTATTTATTCTCTTAAGATTGTAAAGTTATTTTTTTAATGTTTAGTAGACTATACAATACGTAATTTTGCAAAAAAAAATTATATAAATTTACAATAACGCTAAATATATTTTAACACCTAAATACATTATATTTTTGTTGAAAAAATTATATATAAATCAGATTAGTAGAGTAGATTTATTATTAGCCTATTTTTAATTTGTGCATTACGTCTTACTACCCGTCTGGGCTATCCATATATTCACACTAACAAGATAGTGATAATATATCTTAAATTGATAGTGAATGTACCAGCATTTGTATGTAAGTAGAGCGGGAAAACACCATTAGTGCACCTTATTGGGGTTTTACACTTCCCATCCCACCACCAGTAATAAAAATGATTACGAGAGTGACGTTATAGACCATGTGACCACCAGTGAGAGTTTTATTAAATAAAAAAGGTTATGTAACACACAGACGCATTGTCTATGTTGCTGAGCTAACGCCCAAGACTAAGTAGTTAAGTCCAAGTCATTAGATCAATCGTTAGCACATCTTTTTACAGAGCTGAGGATCCCAGGTTCGTTTCCCGATATTACAATAAAAATATATCTTATGTGAAATTCATGGTTATAGTTGATTGGCCATAGAACTGGGAACTGTTGTGTCTCTTCTAGAATATAATATGTTTGTTATCCACCTTGTTTTCTACCCATCCAGGTTGTACGCACTTAAACTACACTAGTTGACCCGCCTCATTGGCGTAGTTGGCTAACGCGTTTGTGTTGAGCTCAACTGCTAAGGACGGGGAGATTGAGGTTCGAATCTCGGTCGGGTGAACTGGGGGTGGTTTTTCCTTAAATGGTTTTCCACTTTCCCTCCACGCAAATGCGGGTTCACTTCCTCCAATTCAACCTTCCCAATTCCTAATCCATTAGAGTAATTAGTACTTTAAGCGTATAAACCGAACGGGTAGTAAGACGCGGTGCTAAATATTATTATTATTATTATTATTATTATTACACTAATTGGAAGGGATGAAGAAGGTAACATTTGGAGGAAACGTACCCATATGTGTGTGGAAGAAGAGTGATTAGCAATTTAGGAAAAGATTACCACCCTCAGAACGCCCAGCCGAGGTTCAATCTTACCCAACATCGGCAAACCGGATTATACGAGCTTGATATTTAGTCCTTGGACTCACTAGTTTGGTTGTTTTAAGAGCTAAGTTGGTTTGTAAGTCATGGGCCGATGTAATCATTTCGTTCGGAAAGTGAACAATAGATACCCCTAAGAGTAATAATATATTATAGAGAGCAATGAATTCCACGCGCCTCATCCACTTTCACGCCCCTCTTGATAACTACATCTCTACTTAAGCGGTATTCAAACCAGTGTCTTTAGAATTCTGTTGGCCATCTGGTCCAGGCTCAACGCCACAAACACTCTCAAACATGTCCAAGGCGAGAATGTCAATAACTTAAGTGAGTGCACTACTATGAAAGGGTAAAAATAGTTCAATTTAATAAATAATAATAAAAATTTCGCTCTTAATGGGGATCGATACAGGTATTTTTAAATTAGTAATTAAGGCATAAACCTTAACCTCCCTGGCAACCACAATCTAGTATATCTCTATATTGACGCCTTAGACTTCGTGACCACTGTTGCGGGTCATAGCTAAGAAAATAATTTTAACCTTGAAACGAATTTGACTATGTTTTGATTGACTTAGAAACGGGAGACAAGCAGACAAAGGTGTCAGTCTCGACTTATTAGATTTACTGGCAACAAAGAGTTTGTGGGACTTAATTTAACGAACATATTTTTTCCCTCCCCTAAATGGCTTTGCACCCTCACTCCATGCAAATGTGAGTATATTTCCTCTAAGTTGTACCTTCATCATCATTATCATTAACGTCTCTAAGACGTTAAGCGATTCCTTTTTACAATGATTCCCGGATAACAATCAAACCATTTTCTTGAACAAAAAATGAAATTTGATATACTTTGAATATATCCAAACATTAAAAAATTTACAAATAATCAAAGGGGAACAGTAATTTCAGAAAACGACAGCTATTTATTTTGATAACATTTTCTGTAGTTTTATCAAACAGATATTTTTTAAAAAAAAGCAATTATCTTATCAAATTGTGTAAATTTTCAATAGTAAAACCACAACATGTATACAATTAACGTTAGTAGGTGAATGTACGGAACTATTAAGACAGTATTCCCGATGTCATATAAAAAGTTGTTGAGGTCTCTAAAAAATTATTGAACTGAAGATTTTCACAAAAATCACAACAGCAAAAAGTTGTCTCTGGTGATTCTTCGAATGGATACAACTCGTATAATATAGACTAAATATGTAAACAGCTCGAACGGATAGTAGGGAACCCATTTCAGGTGATAGTGAAAATAATTGCTTTGATAAAATAAGGGCCTGAATGCCCTCTCTTATTTTGGCACCTCCCTGCCCCATTTGGGGTACCATCAAGGGTGTAAAAAGACTTTTCTAGGGGATTGATGGGGAGGTTGCTATTAAATGTTAATATACCTTTAGACGGTAAAAGTTTCTATATTTATAAATGAAATCCCCTAGGAGTACATCAAATTACACAGAGGGTCTAGACCCTACGCTTTCTACGCCCTGACCCACCGCAGCCGGTCGTAGACCCGGTGCCTAAGCTGAGTATGGGTAATTGGTGGTGATTCCATTTTGCTGTGTCTGGGCTGCGATATTCCCGCTCGGCTGTCTCTTTGATGTGTCTTTGAGGAGCCAGTTAGTCACGCGCCGCTGCTGAAGACATCTTCTCCCGCCCTTACGAGACACTAAAGGGCGTGAACGCGTGCGTGTGTGTGTGTTTGGGCGTCGATAGCGTGACATGGGATCGGTCTTAATGACGCTGTAAACATACATGAGAAGGGGATTTATTTTTATTTATGTGCGAAAGACTAACATATTTTCATAGGGGTTAAAAAAATAGAGGTTTTCCAAAATGTTTTGTTGATTATATGTCTTGCATATTATTATTATTATTATTATTATTATTATTATTATTATTATTATTACCATCATAAGCAGAGCTGGCACAATGGATGGTCTGAGCCTAGTCTGGGAAATATGGTTTCACATCCTGACTAGGTGAACCAGGGTTTTTACCAAACTTCTTTATGGCCATTAATTGAAGCAGACCTGCTTCGTTGGCGGCAGGGTTGCAATAGACTGGTTTGATGATAATGGGGTCACTGGAGTTAGAAACCCCGTCGGGGGTATTGAGGTTCTTTCCTATATTGTTTTCCAATCTCACTCCACGTGAATGTGGTTATACTTTCTCTCAATTATACATTCCTCATCTAGAGCATATTATGTAAATTAGTAGATATGCGTATACTCAATTTCTATTTTATTTATTTTATATTTTTATAATAAGAAAGATTTGAAATACTAACCCTCTACTCTGTTAATCAATTTTCATATTTATTATTAATTAATACTATCATTTTATTGGCTTGAATTGGGGCTTGACCTAATGAAGAACCATATATTATTACAGGACAATTACTTCAATTGTATATTTTTCATACTTCTTAAAGATATGAAAAAAATGGTTAAATAATTAATATAACTACAAAGTTTTATGTCAAACACGTTTTTTGAAAACATTATTAAGAAACTTAATTCGTCTATTAATTTTGCTGAATGTAATTCACTACTGCCCATAAAAATTATGTGGAGCTAATTTTAGCTAGCAACCTCATTTCATTCCTTCGTTCTTATATAATATAGGCCTACATATAAAAAATATACCTATATTATATATTACATATGCACATGGGTTAACCCTGTCATACTGATAAATTGACGGCCTGTCCTGGTCTTAAGTAAGTCTATAAGGTATATGAAGCTACTACAGGCCTAGCCAGCCGGTAGTGGAAAATATATGGCTTGAATGAAAAAAAACTTACCCAGGCCACAGGCTGGAAACAGTAATGGATGTAAATAAATATATATATATATATATATAAAGTCATGCCAGTTATATGGATATCAACAACTTAAAACATATTACCTGAATCAATATAACGTGCTGTATATTGTGAATTATAATGTAAACGCATAGCGGGGTTTTAGGGGGTCAGGCTAAATGAAAATGGTGTTATATGGATAGGGGAGGGTAAAAAAAAAAGGCAAAAAGAAGTGTTACGTGGCTAATGGATGACACTCAGAAAGAGTATGGAGAGAAGATTGCAAACCATTACATTGCCCGGGGAAAAAAAGCTCTCTTTACTGGATTGATCCTTAACCTCTTAGGTCAGATATCAATCCTCTTGACTCTTGCTTGTAAGGGTGAGTATAGTCGTGTGTGCGGTACTGAAAACGACCGTACGAACGTCAGATGTTCCTTCTGGACAGGTTCACACAGTCGAACACGTCCCAGTTTGCTATTTAGGAACCAGACGAGGATGATTTATGGATTTGGTTTTCAATTAACATATAAAAAAAAACTCGCACCAGCGGGCACGAAAACTAAATCTTTGAGAGAATATAGTTGGTTGGGCTGGTTATGGAGTGGTTGGTGCTTGAATTACTGCTGGGTGTACTTAAGGTGTCGTTTACATAATGGTTTTATCATTCTTACTCCAAAAAAATGACCAAACGTTTCGTTTAATCCAAACCTACCTTATCCCTACTTTATCATTTCTAACATTAGGATGACAAGGAGAGCTGGGAAGGTGTGTGTTGCAAAATGTAAAATATACTCCATTTTTGTTTTATAATAGGATTTAAGTTGTATTTTTAAGATAATTATATTTAATTCTCACTAATTCTTCTTATAAAAATATATATTTAAAAAAAATATCCATGTGTCTTACTACCTGTTCAGATTATACGCATAACCTCTTATATTACAATCACTTTAATGGGGTAAGGACGTTGACGGAAGCATTTTAGAGTTAATTTACCCACATATGTATAGAAGGAAAGTGGGAAACCATTTAGGAAAAGCCATCCCCATATTCAAACCCTGATCTACCAATCGTCCACATCCCGGCTTAACACGAGAGTGACGCCTTAAACTATTCGACCACTTAAAGGGATATATAAATAATTACTTACTTTTTTAATTCAAGGGGTATGGGATGAGGAAGGTACATCAGATGAAAGAATCCCCTATTAGTGTAGACAAAGATAGGAAAAGTCATGTGTGCAAAATTCATCCTCTAGTGCACCCAGCCGATATTTAAACCTCAATCTCTTCATCACATATAATCCAGTATTTTTCGATCCTACCACCTTAAACAGCGTGACCACCAGTTTGGGTTAGAAAGAAATCAATTGACGTAATTCGGTAATTAGTGCAACAAATTGCAAAATGTGTTCTTAGTAACATGTTATTTTTGTTTGTAATCAACATAGTTGTTGTTTTAATACGAAAGATATATTTTTAAAACTAAATATTTAGTAAATTTCTTATAAAAATATATTAGTATGATTCAATCTTAGCGTGTGCATAATGGCTATATAATATTCTACCTTAAACAATTATTATTAACGTATATATTTTTTTGAATATATGTTGCCAAGATTTTTATACATTGTATATTAATTATCTAGTTACTTTCTATAGCTTTTATCGTGTTTTTTGCTTGGCATAATCTAATATATTAGAAAGCATTTTTGGTTTTAATGGCGCTATTTTCAATCCCATTGTTTTATAAATTCATTTTTTTTCATTAAGTTTGATTTCTAAATGCTGACATGTCCTTTTAAATACAAAAAAAATCCTCACATTTACTTTATTTGTAAAATAATAAAACTTTGCAAACGTAGGAGTTTTAAATAATAATTCCTTGAAATTACATAAAATTGAAAACCATTTAGGAAGGATGTAAAAATATTTTTATTTCAAAGATTTCTATTCATAGTAAAAAAAAAATGGAAGGGGTGAAAAAAGAAATGATTTGGGGATGGGGGCACAGATGCACGTAACATATTTCATATCATATCATCGTGTACGAAATGCTTTAAACTCTGAGATTTTATGGGCCGGTAAGGTAAAAAAAAATATATATATAAAAAAGGTTACGTGAAAGGAAGGGTTAAACCGAGGTCTCGTAAAATATGGAAGGATTACGGAAATCGGATATCTGACTCAGAAATGAAAATCTGGTACAAACATAAAATACATGGTTGCAAATGATGGCCTTTTTTATATTGCTGTGTATTTTTTTAATTCACATATAAAAAAGATTTTATTTTAGCTTGGAGTTAGATTGATAAGAACAATTATAGATATAAGTTATCGAAAATATTGATACAGAAAAGAGTGAATACAAATAGAATGCACTGAAATTCTACTGATGTTGTGTTATAGAAATATTTAAATATAATCTAATAAAAAAGCTATTGGGAAACTTGTTTAGGAATCGAACCCCTACCTTATATATGTCATTCCCAATTACTATGTTATACAAGTAAAAAATATCCATACTCAAACCTGAATATCCATCCACGCTATTTGTATGTACTAACAGGGAAGGGATGAAGAAGGTAGACTTTAGAAGAAATACACCTGCGTTTACTGAGAATACATTTGGACCATTATTTGGTAAAGAAAGCATTCTCAGTATACTCGTTATGGATTCAAACCCCCGACCTCCTGTTACCAGAAATCTAGTCTAGATGAGCTTAACATTTAGCCCACGTGTTCACCGATGCGGTTATTTGTAATATAAGTCGGCCACGTGGTAAAGTGGTCAGCGCTCCTGGATACCAACCCAGGGGACCCTGGCTAGACTCCAGGCTAGTAGCACAGGAATTTTTCCCGAAAGGGGAACTGACCCAATAATGTAGGTGACCTGGCGGTCTAGGGGTAAGGTCTCAGACTTCTATGCTAGCGGCCGGGGTTCAATCCTCGGTCCCGGCACAGATTTATCTGATTACCAAACCCTTCCTTCACCTCTGACAAGACATCTTGTGAATGTGGGGAATGCCAGGCCTCCACCGTGGTTCGGATTCCACGTTAAACTGTAGGTCCTCCATTTCATCTCACAATCACCCTACCATTACACATTAGCGTAAGTGCGTATAACCCTAACGGGTAGTAAGACGCGGTGCTAATAATAATAATAACTGGCCCAATGCTTCCCAGGGTCTGGTTGATTACCCTTAGGTTAGGTTAAGAGGTTCCAAACCCTCATACTCACTATCACCATCACCTCATCTAATGAAAAAGAGCCTCTACGGAAAGGATGTACGATTAGTACATTTGGGCATCCCCTGGGCAAAGATACATAAGTACCGTCCTATCTTCCCACAAACTGGGCTACGAGTGATGTAGCCCAAACACGAATAAATAAATAAATTTGCAATATAGAAATTTTTATTTTCAATCACTTTTAAGTTAATTTTAACACCTCAAAATAAAAATATTTCCAAGAAACAATAGAGAATAAAAATATTGTTAATATTAAGATGTTTAATACTCACAACAATACAGGGATATTAAGGCTGGCGTTTAGTAAATGTTGTGCTTTGTGAAAGCTAATCGACCGTAACTTGTAGCAAAGATAATGAGTGCAAAGCTTTTTTCTGACATAACGAATAAAACTAATTTATTTATGTCGGGATTTGGTTGTTGCCAGCTATGAAAAGAGGTGCGCTTTGATGATGACTCTACGACGTTGAACGTGTAAAATACTAAGAGGAAATTATGTTTTTTATCGGACTAAAAAAATTAAATTTAGAATAATAAATGTGTTATAAAGAACAATAAAAAGTGGAAGGTGGACTGTTTCTATTGTTTCGGTGATATTTAGGCACACTATAGTTTTGATAATGCGATTCAGAAGAATTAAACAAAAAGACGGGGAAAAAATGTATAAAGAATCGTACATATTTGGCAAAGCTGTGATTATAGTGCACGTTGAATAGTTTCGCAAATTACAACCGTTATAATCCTCCCCGCCACCCCACCTTATATAATATATACTCTCTTTTTTATATCTAAATAATTCTGCAATTCTTTCGCTACAATACTCCTCTCCCCTTACCCTCACCTCTCTAATTCACTCAATTATTTCTCTTTCCAACTGCTTAATGCATACTTTAACTCCTACTATTTCATGACTGGTCATTTTTCTAAATAAACTTTTTACCGTCTATAATTTTCTGTTGTTTTTTTACCCCCTTCTTTCCCTGTTCCTTTATTTTTAATTCTCACTCTATTCCTCTCTTCTTTCTTTACCCACCCCTAAATAATAATACTTCTCTCCAGCACCATTTAACCCGGTATATAATGTTAATTATTAATATAAGCATGTCTTGAACAAAAATTACACAAGTTTTCTCATTTGTTCTAATTTCTCAAAAAATTAGAAATGGTTTTTCATATTTGTTTTCACCCAGAAGTAATGTGTCGAGACAAAAATAACATTTTGGACACAAATTTTAATGTGTTTCTTTTCAAAGATTTTTATCTTTGAATTATTATTTATATATTAATAAAATTTAATTCGAACTCTGAAGGTTCTTAGGTCACTTTTGTGTATACTGCTACATGCAAGTTAATCTTAGTGGGTATTGTTTATGATTCAATATTATTATATTAACTATACGTGATAGAGACTTAAATGAAAAACAAAATGGAAGAAAATGGGGAAACCGTTAATACATTATAGAAGTTTGTTTTCTGAAGGAAGAAAAATATAAACAGACACCATATTGTTACTTTTAAACTATCATACCACTGAATTTTTATTTTATACTCTACACTATCAATCAATAAGTTGAATCAAAATGACTAAATCCATTTTCTTTGAAAAATATCCTTGGTTGGTAACCAAATTTGTTCAGATCCTGAAAAATGAAAAATGACACCTGGACATGGGGATCAACCCACGACCTTTGGTTTATTACACCATCCAGGAATTGTCCCGTGCCCAGGGTCATTCTTCACTCATATTTTAAGGCAGAGTCTATTCCTGGATAGCTCAGGGGTTATAGCATTGGCGTACTAAGCCGAAGGTCACGGGTTTAATTCCTGTGCCCAGGTGTAATTTTTCGATTTTCAGAATATGATATCTAGATGCTGCTAAATCCGTACTAAAACATATATAGGCTTAATAGCTTTGGCTATTTTATTCTTAATATTTGTTAAGATTTAAAATAAATCAAAATATCTATAATGTCAAATTTAAACTTGCTTGATCATAGTTTTAAGCTCACACAAATAGACTGAGCTTAGGCATGTCATATGGACGTTTTCATCAAAAGTGGTACTAACAAAGTTCATGCTGGTTCAAATATGTACTTGCAGCCATGAGGTCTAAGATATCCGCCTCACTGTTCATTTGATTATTTCTAACTAAAAAGTCTAGATTCGATTTCCGTCTTAGTTCATTAATAGTGGTATTTTTCTCTGTGATTTTCCTACTATCCCTTACGTTAATGTGGGTGAATTTCATATAAGTTTACCTCCTCATACCCATCTCTTAGTTTTAGGTAGCTTTTGGCCCTTGTGCTGAACGTGAGATTAAAAAAAAAACGTTAAATTTTGTATCAATTTCAGTTTTATAAAACTGTATTTAAACTCATAGTATTTTTTTAATATTCAAGGATAAAAACGACACACCTCCACCCTTTACCCTCACTCCTTAAAAAGCCTTGTACTGAATAATTGACAGCACCCACAAAAGATAGCCAAGAAAAATTGACTCTAAAAGTACGGCAGACAGTTCCATAGATAAAAGTAGGGAAATGAAGGTAGAAGGGCGACATTTTGAGTAAGAATGTGTGAGTGAGACTTCTGGAGGAAAGGTGGTGGAGTCCCAACACAGATACAACAGCGTGAGAGGAAGAGTTGGACGGCGAGGGGGACAGGGAGTTTGGGGCGGGGTAGATTGATAGCTGTGTCAAGTTCCGTGACACCAGCGCTGACTCGCTCTCCCACTGCCTTATCTGGGAACTACAGTTTAAAACTCTGCCGGCTCGATAGAGAGAGAGAAGAAATACCTTCCAACAAGTGTACCAACCTTAGGGAATTCACTCTACAAAGGTGTTTATTTTTATTTAATTCACTGTCACTGAAAAAGTGACAATAAATGTATGGACTATTTTCTCTGACAAATATTATGTTTGAGCTATGAAATGTAATTGAAAATCTTTATTTCCCTCCAAATTTTAATTGAGATGTTTTCTTTACCTATTCACAGTTTAACTTTATACAACCCTCATACAATTGTTACTTTAACATCTTCAAATTCTATTTATTTTAAATCTCTTTGCTCTCCAAGAAACAAAAAGTTTTATTATCCTTAAACAAGAGAATATGTTAGTAAGATGTTGTCTAACCTGCTTTATATTCTAAACTCTTCTAACCCCCTCTCCGCCTTCACCTCCACAATCCTAGCAAGCATAAGCCACGTCTGCTTACACAGATAACCATCTTGGATAACAAGGTCGGAGTCTAACTTATTATCTCATTTTGTGCATTCAAATGAATGGTATTAGTCTTGCTGTGTCTAGGGACAATGTGCTATGCCTTCTCCTCCTACCCCGTTAGCACCCCTTATCACCTCCCACATCGACCCCTCGTTTCTTGATTATCACTCACATTCACACCGCGTGGATACGGAGGAGTGTCGAGAGAGAAGGTATTGCTCGAGGTACTCAACTATTTTTCAGTTTATCTTGACTTGAAATAGTCGAAGGGGATCATTTACTAAAGTAATATAGTTTTATTCTGAAAACTGAAAAATGACACCTGGACACGAGAATCGAACCCGGGACCTTTGGATTAGTACGCACCCAGGTTACCCTGGGCACGGGATTATTCCTGGATAGCTCAATGGTTAGAGCATGGGCGTACTAAACCAAAGGTCCAGGCTCGATTCCCGTGTCTAGGTGTAATTTTTCAATTTTCAGAATACGATATCTAGATGGAGTAATCCTCACTAAAGAGCATAAATAATAGCTTTGTCTATTTGATTCTTAAATATATTTTTAGTTAAACTATTATGCATAAAAACAAAACTCTTTTTATTGTATTAGTTAACGATTCGGCAGTTAACTATGCCACGTGTTTCTTATTATAATAACAAGTAGTTTGTGGGATATAAACTAATGAATGTTTCCTTTGCAATTTATAACTTAATATTTTGTAGAGCTAATTTCTTTGATATATTTTTTGCTGAGATAAAAATGTTAGTTACTCTTTACTAGTGTTAGACTTGAACATTATAAACATATTTATTTAGGGGTATTAACATGCACTTTCTTAACTAAATGATCCTATCAACACGCCTTAACTTAATCTAACACTCAGAAACTCTCAGCCAATAGGTCATCGCTATGAAAGGGCGAGGCCACAATTATTATTTTTTGCCTTGCCAATAATCTGACGCAGTATCTTTTGATCACTAGGCAGACACACTACTGACAGAGATAATATTCCGGACTCATTTTCGTGTTGTTAAAAAATGAAACATTCCCTGGGAACATCTCCGAAAGTATATATATTTTATCCCACCATTTTGGTTAAAATTTGACAGAGAGTTTGAAAGTAATAAATGGCAGATCTACATCGGCGCACAGTCTAAGACGTCCACCTCAGCGTTTCTGGTTTAGCGTTTGTATAGAGGTAAAGGCTTGAATCTCACCCTTGGATATACGAAGGTTTTATTTTCCCCAAAAAAGTGTCCAGCTCTACCTCTACAAACAATGTGGATGGATTTAATCTAAATTCTACCTTCTTAATTCCTACACCAATAGCATAGTTAAATTAGGATAGCCTGGACGAGTAGTAAAACACTTAAGTTAAAAATTATTTACTATTAGCCTTTAAAATATCGTCTCAAAAATTTATCATACAACAGTTTCAGTTTACTTAATTTTTTTAAACGTTTGAAATGACCCACAATTCCGCAACAGCTGATACTATTTGGAAGTACATCTGCCCACTGATATATGAAGTTTCTGGTTAAATTCCCGGTATAGTTTAAATATTGGTGAAATTTGGGCTTCCACTTTCACAATGCTTAATTAACAGCTGTTAGACATGGTCTGTTCTAGTTTTACGTTAGTTTGTAAATTGTTGAGAAAATTTTTAAATACTCGAAATTAAAAGAAAATACTGTTTGCTTCATATAATGATATAGAAATGGCATTTGTTAATAATTATTAAGCTATTAATAGGTTTGTATTCTAAGGTAGATGTGTATTTTTAATAAAATAACTCTTAATTAGTTCTATCAAATACTACTAATGTAAAATGGATGTGGTTTTCATTACAACGATTTGGAGAAATGTATAGATAGACCTACGGTTGCTTGTGAGCCACGCCTGTTAAACATTCTCTAGGCAATTTGCACAGGTGACTGGTCACGGCTATTGCATATCTATCACGGCTAAAGCTTGGTAGACAGACCTTCAGCTGGTTGAATCTACTTCTCTGACAATATGATTTTCAATAAATATTATACAATAAATATATACATTTAGAGTTATAGTTTATCTTAAAATGAAATTAAAGGAAGGGTCTTTCAAATCTTGAAGGATATTTTAAATTTATAAGTAAGACAAAAAATCAAATTTGATATAAGACTTTTAAAGCTGAATTTGTTTTGGATATATTATGTTGCTAATTTCTTTATTTTCTTTTTTCCACCGCATCCTACCACCTGTTCAGATTTTACGGATAAATGATGATTACTCTAATGGGTCAGGGATGAGGAAGGAAGCATTTTAGAGGTAATCTACCAGCATTTAGGAAAAACCGCGCTCAGTAAACCTGATCGTAATTAATCCCACTCTCCCCCCGTGATCAGCAGGTCAGTTTATCACGAGTGTGTTGCCTTAGACCTTTCAGTCACTGAAGTGGATTTCACTTAAAACTAAATGTGTGAAAGAATTATATAAAAAAACTATATATATATATTTTTTCTAATAGTCCCTCACCTGTGATAATTTTCACCGTGGTTTTACCATCCTCTCACCATAACAATTCAGGTGCACTTCTTCTAAACTATCCTCGTATCGTCATTCCCATCTCTTGCATTAAGTTGTTAATAGCCAACGAGCAAAACAATAAAAAAAAAAGTTTATGTTTTTTTTTTTTAAACCCCAAAATTGCTATATGATACATTTTCAAGACAATATTTCAAAGGCTAGGAGTCTTTATTTGCTTCAGTGGTGGTTTCTCAGTCGTATAAATTGTTATTTTCCCTCTTTCTGTGCGAGA
>CABFOV010000298.1:24311-48612 GCA_902141375.1 Timema poppense
GTGGAGCTGCCTCACCTTTGCGAACTCCGCGGTATACCCATGATCCTCTTTGCAACTTACCAACATTTCCCAAAAGGAAGGGTTTAGAGAAAGAAATATATACTAGATATATAGGTAGACACATTAGCCTCGGAAAATTAAGAGGTAAGGGAAGTTATTTTTTACTGTTTATATTCCCTAAAAGAGCTGCCATTTCAAGTTTTTTTTGTCTGTGTTTTTTTTTTACATTGTTTCATTATGAAAGAAGTATGTAGCATTTTTGTCTATGAGTTTTGTAATAAGTATAAAATTAAATTTAAAAACTGCTTCCTTAATTTCAATTTAAGCTCTTTATGTGGATATGCCTCTATGGAAAACCTTTGCTCGTTTGCTTTATAATTCGCGCATATAATATTTAGAATATCGTCTGTAATTGGCAAGAAAAAATTTCAATGGAAAACTAAAATTTTGTTTTATTTTAAAATAGTAGTGTGTGACCTAGATGAAAATGAGACGGAAAGGAGGAAGAGAGATTTAGTGAGATGATGTTAAATCCCTTATTTTGCTAAACAAAAAGTTTTATTTCGATAAAAAAAAGTGTTTTAGTAGTTATTTTAGAGGATTTTTCATCGCGTCTTAGTACACGTTTGGGTTATATTCACACATTAATTTTGCTAATGGACTAGGGATGTGGAAGAAAGATATTTATTTGAAATTTACCAGCATCTACATGACCGGATAGTGGGAAACAATTTAGGAAAATACCACTCTTATATCACGTGACCCATATTAAACGCTGATCTAACCACCACCGGCAATCCAGTCTTAACACTAACGTAACACGTTAGACCATTCGACCACCGATGTGGGCGATTATATTAATTATATTTTACTTAATTTTCTCAATTAACCACAAAACATTATTTATCAATTTTAACTGAAAATGTTCATAGTTTTCAGGGAATAATAATAGATAATAGCTTAGTTATGTTCTAGGAAATTTAAGTAGGCGTATCATAGAAACATGTTTTCAAATGAATTTCAGAAATAAATATTACGTTTTCAACCTGTATATGTTTCTTATTTCTGTTAAAATTGCAACTCAACAAAAATAAAACAAGTTTAAAACGAAAGCGTGTAATTAATAATTTTTAGCACCGCGTCTTACTACCCGTTCGGGCTATACGCTTTAAGTACTAATTACGCTAATGGATTAGGAATTGGGAAGGTTGAATTAGAGGAAGTGAACCCGCATTTGCGTGGAGTGAGAGTGGAAAACCATTTAAGAAAAACCACCCCCAGTTCACCCGACCGAGATTCATACCTCGATCTCCCCATCCTCAGCAGTCGAGTTCAACACGTCTAGCGCGTTAGCCAACTACGCCACCGAGGCGGGTAGCGTATAATTAATCTTGCCGCTGGCTACAATATACAATGAAATTTTTTGCATTCATTCCTTGGATGAATTGGCATTATGGTGTGACATTAATAGTGCATTGAATTGATCTACTTTTGAGAATGATAACAGTTCAATTGAGTTGTATATTTGAGCAATCTTCTTGATGTTGACATAACTTTTAGTAAATAATTGTTACGGTGCATCACTCAGACCTTCTCTCGCTTTTATCTTAATACAAATACATTTTGAACTGTTGCAGAAACACTCCACCAAAAATCAAAGACACACAGTTACAGAAACATTGAGGAAATAGTAACATATCTTTCCTTGACAGAGCATAACAAGCAATTTCATATTTCAAAGGCAAGAATAATATATATATATATTAGTTATTTTATACATACATATATTTATATATATGTATATATATATATATATATATATATATAATAACTTATATATTTTCTTATAGCTCAGAAACTATTGGTTTTATAAAATATATTTCAAATAAAGTATTTGTATTTTTAATAGTACTACAACTTCACAATGCTAAGTTATTTCGTATATCTAAAAAACGTGAAGATATGATAAATATTCGAGATATCTGCACATGTTAAGTACCCTAAAAGTCATTTTAATGGGAAAATGAGAACTGCCATCTTGTTTTTAATTATATAAAGTGCCTAGATACAAAATTAAATCTAAATTGTTATATGGTATTTTGATAAAATTGATTTTCTATTACCTTTCCATAAACTACTCTTAAATTTAGGAATAAACATCTTATTCTAAAAAAAAACTACTCAGGGAAACCTTTCAAAAAACCTAAATAACAAGTTTCCGGCCGATTGGTAAAATGGTATCGGCTCTAGGTCAAGATATATACACACGAACAGACGGTATCGCTAAAACCACTTTTTGGGTCATGAAACATCGGCATTCCTTATCTAAGTCTTTGAGTTCGGTGTTTTTGACTATCCTAATACGCCTCTCTCTGAAGGATCGGGAGAGAGTAAAAGATTAGTAGTATTGTTTATTCTGAAGAGTAATGTTAAACTAACCTAACAAGGGTGGAAAGGAATGCACCACGAGGGCACAAAGTTTCCCGAGGTGTATTTTTAGATGGTATGTATGAACAAGTTTCTCGAATTAATGGAATAGCAACTTAACCCCCTTTCTCCCTTATTCCTAGATCACCATCTAAACTCTTCTCCTTATTCTATTTTTTTTCTTAACTTTAACTTTTATTTATGTTTCCATCCCTTTTTCCTTATCTATCTATAAACTCCCTCTTTTTTCTACCTTCTCTTCTTAACTCACACTTTAAACTCCTTTCCTAATAATTATTTTCCACTTTCAGCTTGTACCCTCTCTTTATCATCCTCCTCCTCCTTATTCTATTCCTCTCTACCTTTAGCCATTTCCCTCTTTAAACTAGCCTCTTTTTGTATTTCCTAATTAATCTTCTCCCCTTTGTTTAGTCTATCTATTTATCTACTCCCCTAATTCTATAATCTATTATATTCACTCGAATTTGGTAAAAAAAATTGTTTGTTCTTCTTTTTCTTATGCATTTCTTTATAACCCCTTCTTACAAACTTACCTCTGCATTCCAAACTTTATTTTACCCTCAAATATCTCTAACCTAAAGTTCATCCTTTACACTCTATGTTATCTTTACCTCTACTTAGCTCCTCTATTTTACCCTTGACCATTGGTGTCGGTTTTATATTTATATTTCTTCGCCACTTTATATCTTACTCCATCCATTTCTTCTTTTTTTATGCGGCTCTTTCTCTCCCTTATCTCCACATTTGTTTTCACATCCTCCCTCTCTCTCTCTCAAAGATCAATCTGTACCCATACCTTTGTCTCTAAATGCTGGAGTTTCCCATCGCCAGAGTATCTGTGATCGACCTAGCGTCTCTCGCTAGTTACTATAACTCAAGAATCAACGGGCTGGTTTCTTAAGATAAGGTGGTATGCATTATGTCGACACTTATAAAAATGCATAAACGCATTCTAGGAAGAAATTTTCAAAACCTCTTTAATGGGTCACACATCGGGCATATCAGAAGTTTATCCAGTTATCTGATCAAAAAGTCAGTCGGACTATCCGTGCGGACAAACCCCTTTAAACCATTAAGGCATTGCCTGTCAAACCGTTGTAGATGGACCACTCATGCGTTAAGGTAATAACTAGTAAACATGGGGTGTATACTATATATATTTCTAGCACAGATAAAATATCTTAGCAATAACATCCTCCTTTTTCTTCATATTTTTATTAAAAATGCTTCTCCTTTATATATCTTTGTAAACCGCTTCATGTTTTTACTCCTCGCTTTGTCTTATTCGGTGTAGTTCATCTTATGAGAGGAAAGAATCGAGTGGAAAATGGAGGGGAAGAAGCGGTGATAGAGACGCGTTTCAACCACTGGGTGACTGTTCGTACGAAATTCCCTTATTATTTGCCATTTGTTATATTTAGATTATAAATATCATTACGGTTGTTTTTTCTCATTTTTAAATGAGGTTTGTGCGCTCTCAGACACTAAGAAATGAAATAACAGACAATAATTTTACTCCTACAGCTTAACTTGGCTAGAGAATCCAGTAGTGATAATGTGTAAGCATATAGTACATCCACTTAGCTGAATTATTTTAATACTATTACCATTATTATTATTATTATTATTATTATTATTATTTAAAGACGTGTCAACATTAGGGAGGCCTTAAGGAGGAAAATAATGATGATAAGAATAACAGTATATTGACGTTTACAACGTTAGCTATTAAATCCAATTTCATAAATTAAGTCATGGTTGTAATCTGCAGTTACCACTTTTGATAGAAAGAATCAATAAAATAATAATAGTCAAATAAAACCATGTCAATCCTTTTTTTTTCTTTTTCTAAACCCCATGATTCCGCTTTAACAACTGTTGACCCCTACCAGCGAGCAACGTGAATTAAATGTCAGCTCATTTAGTTTGGTTTCCTGTGACGGAGAGGTCAAGGCTTTAATTCCGGCTCAGTATGCTATGTTTCGTATATTATTCTCCACCCAACCTTCACACAAATGCGTGTGCATTAATAAGTTCTACCTCTCTAATAAACGTACTAAATGGTGATATACTGGACGCGTAGTAAGAAGTGGATAGAAAACCACAACACTTTGATATTTATTTAGTAATTTCAGCTCCAGGCTGGTCTCTCAATTTGAGAGTTACCTATTATAATTGTATTTTAGATATTGTAAAAGATTGAGTAGAAAATATATTAAGAATTAATGTTAAAACTTATTTAGAATAGCAAGTAAGATAAAGGTCATACTAAAAAGTAAATAAATGTTTTCAAGGCGCAAATACTAAAGTGATTATGTAAACTCGTCAAAGGAAGAGGGAAAGGGTTATGAGAAAATAGACAAGATCCCTCTTAGGGTGAACCTTTCATTTTCTTCCTTCTCTTACGATTCTGTACATTGGCATCTATGTATGATTAATGATCATGCTTAGCCTGCTTAGATGAGTCAAGTTAAGATGCAACTCACTTTGCAAAATAGCTTCGAAATCTCCAAGTAGGCAACGCAGTTAAGCTTTTATTTACGTCGAGGAGAAATTCTGGGGAGTAGTCAATGTTTGACACGATCAATGATAAACTTTGATCAGGTCCTGGTTAAAAAGTTGGCTTCTGTAGACATATATTCGCTCCAACCACGATATGTTGACCACAATGGCTGGTAAAGTTATTCTCTTACAACTTTTCTTCACTACAACGGGCTCAGGAAACTAAAGTTAAGTTCTTTCCAACATAATGTTTGCTTGTGTGGTTTGGTTACCAGACCTTCTTTCAATCTTGTCGAGACCTTCTTTCAATCTTGTCGCCTCACGCTTACAGACTTGACATAATACACACACAACCTTTACACTCGCCCAAGCATTCCAGAAACTTTCGATAGAAGTTAATCTCGGGAATGAAATCAAACTTGTCACGGTTCAAAATACTTTTCAATATAACTTTTTGTTCAAATGTTCTTTATTTTTTTAAAGGAAGTTACAGATACGACATATATTAAAAATACGGCACATTATATATATACTAGCTGACCCGGCAAACGTTGTTTTGCCATATAAATAATTTTTAAGTTATTTCTAGTGTAGACAAAAAATAGCTTACTTATTGTAAGTGTGTAAGAATGTGGTATATGCGTGAAATAGGCATGGAGCGCTGTGAACGATGAGGGAATATAAAAATAACAAAAGGCAAACATTATTTTTAAGTTATTATAATTTATTCCTTAAAATTATATATCATTAATTAATCAATTACGACAGTAACACTAACAAACAATATCAATCTCTTAATGCCATAGCGTGAACAATATTTTTTGTTAGTCCATCTTTAGCTAACACAAACAAACTGGATGGTTTACCCACTCGAGAGCATGCCACGTATAATTGTCCGTGTGAAAAACATGGTGTTCTCAAATCTAAGCCACAAATAGACATCGTTTGACCTTGGGATTTGTTGATAGTCATTGCAAATGCCAATCTAATCGGAAACTGAATACGTTTGAATTGAATTGGCACATGACGATTGATCAGTTATCGACCGGGGATGAAAAATGATTAAATTACTAAAATGGCTATTAAAAAATAGGGGTTGGTGATAAAAGGGTAAAAATTTAGGGTTGTATGTATTTTTTAATGCGACATAATAAAAAAAATAAAGATATTAAAAAAATGTCTAAAAATTATAGAAAAATGTTAAGGGTGGACAACCCTTATCACTAAGGGGTATGAAAAATAGATGTTGGCCGATTCTCAGACCTACTCAATATGCTCACAAAATTTCATGAGAATCGGTCAAGCCGTTTCGGAGGAGTACGGGAACGAACATTGTGACACGAGAATTTTATATATAAGATATATATAAAGTTATGGGATGAAATATTTCATACTCTAACGAGAAATTATATTTTTTTTTCTTTGCTGCATGTCTCACCAGTTTACTTACATTAAATGGGTGCAAATGAGGACGGTATAGTTTACGATAAATGGAAGGAGATTGGGAAACCATTTAATATAAATACACCTTCATAACACTATGGCAGGGATTCGAGCAGTAACCTCTTTGTCACCGGTGAGAAAAAAAAGACGAGATTGGTGCCTTGGTCCACGTGCTTACTGGTGTGCGTCAGGAAAGTTTTTCTGAATGAGGATAAAATCTAATTTTCACTCGGAAGGATAAAATTCAGTCTTCTAACAGTGGACAGACTGGGCCTGACCTCGCACTGTGTGCAGGATCCTCGTTATTCCTTAAAGTAATAGCCAATAACGCATGTAGACTTTGCTAGCCTCTATTCCCGATGTGGTATGGATTCCTTAGTCTTCACGTGACTCCGAAAGCCGTAGGGCCGTATGACTAGAGGTTTACTGAAAGTGTGGTTTCAGTTTATAATCATTCTCAGGTTTATTTTAAGGGAGGAGCCTAAAAATAGCAAACGACAGCAATAAATATAAATGTATAGGGTTAGTAGATTTTTTATAATTTAATTTCCTATGGTCGCTCCATGTAGTCACCTTGAGCTTATGTTTAACGATAAATAACGCCCATGATGCCTTAATAGACCAGTTAAAGTTTACTAAATGACGCGTAAAATACATGAATACGATAAACGTCCGATTATTCATTCCTTCACAGGCTATCTTTTTTTGTGACTTAACCGTGTGTTTATCCGATCATTTATTTTCAATTTCACCTTTCGTCTACATGTGAACTAGGCTTCCAACAAATCATGATGTTTCATAGCAGCTCTGTTGACTTTGTTGTCCAGCAAACATCACGAACTTTATTTTTAAACAAACATTTTGTTAAAGAAATGTTCATAAAACGGGATGAGAAATAAAATTTACCATCAAACTGAAATATTCCTTATTATAGAATATAATATCCGTGTAACTCCTCTCTTTAATTAACTCGGACTATCCTGAGTTTACAGTACAAATTAAAGAGCTAATGAATATTAGTACATGTTCCATCAAAATATTTACCTTCTTCCCAAATTGACATGTGAATATTCACTTCCGTTACGAATTGTTAACAAAGCTATGCTCTCCAAATCACCAGCAGCTCTTTTTTTTTCTTTATCACGGCGTCTTACTACCCCATTCGGGTTATACGCAAAAATACATCACTATTGAAAAATTGTATCATTATAGTTAATACGGAATTCGGGTGTAAATTGGTTTCAATATGGGTTTTCCTCATGTATCTACACCTCGTGCACTCCTCCTTTGACACAGCTTCTGTTTCCAGCAAAATAAAAACAATGCTGCTATCTACACCTCCTTTGACACAGCTTCTGTTTCCAGCAAAATAAAAACAATGCTGCTATCTACACCTTCTTTAACACAGCTTCTGTTTCCAGCAAAATAAAAACAGTGCTGCTATCTACACCTTCTTTGACACAGCTTCTGTTTCCAGCCAAACAAAACAGTGCTGCTATCTACACCTTCTATTGACACAGCTTCTGTTTCCAGCCAAATCAAAACAGTGCTGCTATCTACACCGACCAAGCATTTGAGACTGCAACAATACTGTATTTTACGCCAACCACATGTATAGCATTTGTCCTTTTCTGTCTCCATCGTAACAGTTGTAAGGCGTTTGCGGTCGATTTTTTTGATTAATTATTGGTGTTGATGTAACCGGTTTGTTTATTTTAAAGCGCACTTGCTAGCACCGAGAACTGAGCCGGATACTACACAAGGCCGGATTGTCGTGAATTTAGTGTATTTATACTTTATTTGTGTTATTATAAAAAAAAGTATCGGGACTTGGGTTGGATTAGATTAAGTCAAGTAAACTAAGTTTAATTATGGTTAGGTGAGGATATATTAGAATAATAGATATAGAGCTAGTTTGAATGGTTGAGTACTATAAACTACATAATATTTAAATATATTTAAACTAAATTGACAGATCACAGCTGAGACAATCATCGTTAGTCTCATGGTCTAGCGTGTCACTCTCATGTTAGACTATATTACCGATGACGGAAGATCAAGATTTTAATCTCGGTAAAGTGTACTTAAATGTGTTATTTTCCCTAAATCCTACCCACTCTCTCTCTCTCTCTCTCTCTCTCTCTCTCCCCCCCCTATAAAATTCTACCTTCCTCAATCCTAATCCACTAGCGTTATTATTGGTTGAATTTTTATAAGTTGCATTGTATTTAATTTGTTTTATTCCTTACACATATTGGTCATAATTTTGGCCGTTTCCTTTAAACCTCCGTATAATTTCTGATACATTTAATTAAATTTCAGTCTACCCACCATCTTTCCTTTTAATGGGTAAATAATCATTAGGCTGGTTAAATTTTATATAAGTAATACATTAAAATTCGTACTTGGGTGCAAAAAGAACTAGGTCAACTTTAGTTCTTGTCCAAAAACACAGGGCTTAAAGTCAAGCCCAAAGTAAGTTTAAACTTTTTGTAATTTTTGTACGAATCTACAAATAAAGATCTTATATTAGCTTAAACTCTTTTTTTTTTATGACATCAAGGAACCTGTTTTAATCGTGCTCATACACTCACTGACAAACTTAAATTATATAAGAATCAAACAGCTAAAGCTATTATTTATGCTTTTTAGTGAAGATTACTTCATCTAGATATATTCTGAAAATTTATAAATTACACCTGGACACGGGAATCGAGTCCAGGACCTTTGGTTTAATACGCCAACACTCTGGCCACTAAGCTATCCAGAAAGCGTTCCATGCTCAGGGTCATGAGAGTGAAGAATGACCCTGGACACGGGACAACTCCAGGATAGCTCACTGGTCAGAGCGTTAGCGTAGTAAGCCAAAGATCCCGGGTTCGATTCCCGTGTCCAGGTGTCATTTTTAAATTTTCATAATTAGATTATATAGCTTCATTATTTTAAATGTGTAGATTTTGATATGATAAAACCTGCTTCGGTGACCACATGGTCTAAGGAGCCATACTTGAAGTAGATTAGCATTCCTAGATGGGGATCGGGGTTAGATTCCCGATCAGGTGTACGTATGGTGGTTTTTCCTAAATGGTTTTCCACTCTTTCTATACGCAAATGTGGTACACTTTCTCAAAATTCAATCTTTCTCATCGCTAGATCACTAGCGTAATTAGTGCATATGTGGATAGCCGGTACAGGTAGTAAGAAGTGGTGTAAAGACAAAAAAAATATACTATAAAAAACGGTTTGGTAGAACTCGAGAAATTTCTGACGAAAGAAATGGTTTATTTCTAAAATTAGAACTTCCTTATTGTTTATTCTTTTAAATTTTACTCGTCCTTGGTATTTAAGCTTTCATTTCTTACGAATTACTAAAATTAGTTTCAGGAATCATGGTCGAAAAAATACACGCCACGTTTTAAACATTTTGGAATTCGGGCATTTTAAAAAATTACTCTTCTTTAAAATTCATA
Source organism: Timema poppense (assembly GCA_902141375.1). NCBI lineage: Eukaryota > Metazoa > Arthropoda > Insecta > Phasmatodea > Timematidae > Timema > Timema poppense. Next base: position 34,175 of record CABFOV010000298.1, read on the forward strand.
TCACCAGCTTCAGTGGCCGCATGGTCTAAGGCGTCACTCACGAAGTGTACTAGACCTCTGATTACAGGAAGATTGGGGTTCAAATCCTTGTCGGGTGTACTGAGTGTGATATTTCCTAAATTATTTTCCATTCTCCTTCCACACAAATGTGGGTACACTTACTCTAAATTCAACCTTCATCATCCTTAACGCGTTAGTATAGTTAATAATTAATATATATGCGTGTGACCAGAACAGATAGTAAGACAAGGTGTTACAAAAAAATAGTATCACTACAGTATTACATTTTATTTGTGTGCGAATTATTTTACTATTATTAGTTATTATTATTATTATTATTATTATTATTAGCAGCACCGCGTCTTACTACCCGCTTGGGTTATACACACTTACGCTAATGTGTAATGGTAGGGTGATTGTGAGATGAAATGGAGGACCTACAGTTTAACATGGGATCCGAACCACGGTGGAGGCCTTGCATTCCACACATTCACAAGTTGTGGTTAATATACGTCTTGTCGGAGGTGAAGGAAGGGTTTGGTAATCATATAAATATGTGCTGGGACAGAGGATTGAACCCCGGACCCCCAGAACAGAAGTCTGACACCTTACCCCTAGACCGCCAGGTCACCCTAGTTATTTTATTATTTTTATAATTAATACAAACATACTGAGAGTGTAATAAAATATATTCCTGTGGAAGGTGTAAACAAAGGTCCTTTTTTTCTTGGGACAGTTTTCTGACTGTTCTCAGGTAAGAATTGTTTTGTTTGTTCAGCGTCTTCTTTAGGTTTAAAAAAAACCAACCCCTCATTTCTACCCACTTTCCGCACCAACCCTTATCCAGTCCTCCTCCCCCCTTCAACTTTTTTTTAACCACTATAACAAAAAAGATGAGTTGTAAAAGAGCTGATGAGATGTTCTCATCTCTGCACACGATCCCCCTCCTTCGCGCATTCTCTACCCCCTCTCCACCCTCCATGCTAGTTCGGATTATTTGCTGGTTTATTTATCTTACAAATTTCTTACTTCCATCTATTTCCGCGCGATAGATAATGAAAATAATATATAGTTTTTATCTGTTTATATTTGCTATTGTTAATCCTTTTTAAATGTTTTGATTGTATTCGAAAGTTATTCACATTTCGTTTGGTGACATGTTCTTTTCATTTAAAGAATCCTAATTAAGGACCAGTGAACTTTTATAGAAGTATTTGTCTAAATTGGTTGGTAAATACTCTGATAAATTCTTTCGACTTTCAATGAGAATTTTTGGGTATCAAAATTAACTAAAGGAATAATTTATCATAATCATTATTTTGGTTTATTTTGTGCACCGCATCTCAATATCCTTTCTGGATGTTTGCATATTTAAAAAAAAAATGATCATAGGAAGAGTAAGATATAATTTGGAGGAAACCTACACATATGTATAGCGTGGAGGGAGACTGGAAAAACACTTAGTAAAATATACCCTTACTACTTCCGGCTGGCATTAGAACCCTGACCTCTCCATCATCGCCAATTCAGAATTCGTATATTGCGGATTTATTAATTATTACTATATATTACTACTAAATTTTACTATTACAATTTGTAATATATTATAATTACATATTGTAAATATTGTTATAATAATTTGTTTACAGAGATCGAAAACACAAGATTTAAACGTTTGTGTATAACCCGAACGGATAGTAAGACGCGGTGCTAAATCAATATAAAAATCTAAATGTTTTAGATAACTTATTTAGTTAATGTTTATTAAAAAATAGTTATTGTATGAATAAGAAGGTTTAATAATTACAGTAGCCCCATGGCTTCTTTGGTGCTGACTGTCAGCTCACAGCTAACAGCTCACGGCTTTGAAAAGTTACCAGGCCAAATAATGTATCCCTACGCCGAACCATATGATCTGAAAAAACATGTGTATAGCAGCTGTCACTTCTGACAGTTAAAATGTATGTATACACCTAAATTTTGACTGTCAGAAGTCAGCTGTGAGTTGTCAGTAAGCACCAAAGAAGCCATGGGGCTATTGTACATGCTATTTACAATTAGTACTTCATACAAGAGATAACATTAATGACTGTGTGACAATGACATTTACTAATAAAGTGTTTGCAGAAAGTTAAAATAGAAGAAATAAAAGTTTCAGTGGGGTGTGGGAGGGGCTTGGGAAAGCGCTTAGTACCATGTGCAAAGAAAATCCTCCTGAGTACACCATTTGGCCCGCGTGCCATGGGTTCATCAACTCTGCCCTAATGCTTGTAATTGTTACCAGTGATTTATGCCCCGTAAAACGAGTGATGTTACCTAATTTACTTAGTGTTTAATTCTGCACAAGTCAATTATTACTATATATTTTATATATTCATCTGAGATATTTAACGTGTACTTTCTGAATCAACTGATTATATCAGCACATAAGAATGTATATAAGCTGGAGGAAAAGGACATAGCCTACCAATTTTACCAGTAAAGGTATTTTCACATACCTTCCAGGTTTATTTTACATTCTACAATCGACATGGGGCCAACGGCTTTACTACCCCTTCAAAGGAAGTTGTGCTACAGATTTTTATAGCTCAAGAAAAATCCGTTGACCCCGGTTGGATTTGAGCCCACAAACTTTGAGTCTTGGAGCGTGCACCTTACCCCAAGCCCACTGAGGTCGGCAACTTTCTACTATCATAACGACTATTTGACAAATAAGTGGACATCACGAAAACATCTCAGTGGTTTGGTACTAGCGCGGATCGTAGCTTTCAGTGATGCTTTAAGAACATACGCATAAGATAAACTGATAGTCTAATTAGAATAGAGCATAATTTATTTGCATTTCAAACAAAATTAAAATCAAATTGTTTTGTTTAAAAAAATAATAAACAAGGGAATATATTTTAATTAAATGCATTCTATGTTTATAGTCACAATTAAAAACAGATTCCTGATTGTTTCAAAGTAGAAATTCAAATTCTAATTAATCTATACGTCAACAATTTTCTGAAAGGAACTTTATATTTGTTTATTGCACCATTGATTCCCAGAACATGGATGAAAACTATAACCACGTGAAATATTTCAAATTAGCTACGTCGGTGGCTACTCGTGATAGGTGCCATTATTGTTTCAGTACAAGTTGCTCTAATTAATTAAATACGAAAACATCGATTTTTTAAATGAGGCATCAAACAATGGTGAGATTCTTGTAGAAGGGACCTATTAGAGAGGGAATTTTTTTATTATTATTAACGTTGTTTTATTGGTATTTATAGCGTATATCAAAAATGATAGCTTTGGATGACATGAATTAAAGTATGAATATATTAAAAAGTTTTAATAAATTTGCAATAAATGTCGAATAAGGTCCATTATACAGACTTTCACGTGACCCCTCGGAAAGAGGAAGTATTATGATTGCCAAAAAAAAAATGAATTTAAGATGTTTATGGTTTTCGACGTTTCATGACCCCTTGAATCCGAAGAAGTGGTTTTTGCGAAACCGTCTGTCTGTATCTTGACCTAGAGCCAAAACCATTTTACCGATCAGGCTAAACTTGGTTTCTAGGGCTTTCGTAAGGTTCCTCGGAGGAAGTTTTGGAATTAGAAATCTAGCCCTATAATATTAAGTATTTAGCCCTATAATATTAAGTATAATTTAGTGAAAAGTAAAAAGAGAAGAAATCAAATTTTTTGAAATCCACTCTTGTGGTTTTGATTAAAATTCGCATCCAAGCACTCTTTAGTATTACAAACAAAATTATGCATCTAATTTATCCGGGAATATAACATAGAGGGTATTTCACATTAGTTGATATCTCTTAGTTTGATCATATCTCCGCTACTCTTTGAGATACGAAATATTTTATCATTTCATAGTTGTAGTACTAATAAAAATAAAAAACTTTTATTCAAAATAAATTCTATAAAACCAATGTATAATATTTCGTTTCACATATCTTACTAGTCATATGCAGGATAATTATTTCGATAAAGATGCGAGAAAGTCTGTGCGGTGCACCATACCATTTATAAAAAAACGTGATTGTAATATTTCTCGCAGCACTTAATATAAGTATTCACTTTTAAAATATGTGGAGAATAACTGTAAATTTAACAGTAACCCCTGGTGCGTAAACTTAGCTATATAAGCTGTGTAATGGTTTCCTTAAGGATAGCCCACAATTTATGAATTAATTAACAATTTAGTCCAGTTGAACTAGAATTCTATGAATATTTCAACTAATAATAACCCGCTTCGTTGGCTGCATGGTATACTCTAAAACGCCACCCTCACAATAAACTAGATTGTCGATGACTGAGAGATAAGAGTTCGATCCCAGTCAGGCGTACTGAGGGGAATTATTCCTAAATAATTTCACACTTTCTCTCTCTCTCTCTCTCTCTCTCTCCACGTAAATTCGGGTATAATTTCTCTTCATTCAAACTTCAACCTTCCTTATCATTAGCGTAATTAATGTATAGACTTAAACCCGAATGGGTAGTAAGACACGATGCTAAAAATACTAAAAATATAACATATTTTCCGCTAATTTTAAACTCTAATTAAATAACAAAAAATGTTTCCTGAGATATTTTATTTATTAAAACACTTTATTGGAAAATTGAAAACTCGTCTATCTACTGTATTTTGAAAGCTAACATTAAAGTTATATTTTAAGCGCTAGATTTAGTATTACATTTGGCTCACTTTGCGATTTCAGCACTTGAACTGTTTAGTAAATTGTATAACTGCAAAGGTTCTTCATTGCAAATCGTACCCCTTTAAGAGTGTTATAAATAAGTTTTCAAATGAAGATGTACAAATTCACAAAACACAAAAAAGCGTGTGTTTTTTTAATATATTTTAATGCCCCTAGCTTATAAATATTTTACAACTATGGACATTTGTGACTTCTTTAATCTAAATTAGTGGGGGTTTTCTTCTTCTTGTGTTTACGTATAATAAGTTTTCGATATACATTTTAGGAAAAATTGAATAAGAATGGTGAAATTTGGTTTGTAGTTCAATCACGATTCTTGCCCAAACTTTTGTTTCACTCTGCACTTGCTTCCAACTAAATAGTTTTATTTACTTTATTTCTTTAAAAGGTATGTAAGACACACCACATTTTTTGCTATCTGCATTAGAATAGTAGAATTTAAAATATTTGTACCTGCATTTTCGTGGAGGGAAATTGGGAAACAATTTGTGAAAAACAATCTCCATACATCTGCTCAAATTTTCAACCCCAACCTTCTCGTCACTGTCCAACATAATTATACGAGAATGACGTTTTGGTCTGCGTTCTTACCTATGCTAGTTTAGCTTTCTTTACCAAACTGATTATTTCATAACACGATTTACAAACCTAACTTAACTCTAGAACCAACACAACATATATTCATCCCATTCGTTAATTTATTGACATGAGAATAGAAAGCTCCAATTTATACTAATAATGAATTGTTCAACCCTGCCGGAAATCAAACCAGAGTGTGCTCTTAGCAAAGTAGATATACGCCCAACAAAGGAGAGTAGGGAATCGTTTAGGAAAAACCACCCTTGGTAGACCCGAGCGGGATTTGAACCCCATTCTCCCCATTGTCAGCAGGCCAGTCTTTACATTTGAATGATGCTTCGCAACGTTCGCTTACTAAAGTGTGATTTATCGCTGTTGTTTTCACATTTGTCTCCCCACTCTAATATGGGGATATTATCTTTATGCTTAGCTCCCAAGTGCTCCTTATATTGAAGTTGAACGTACTATAACTACTACTAATATAATAATAATAATAATAAATCAACTATAAATATACTATTATTTTAATGCGAAATAGTGGTAATGACCGATATAATGATAATAAGGCATGATTATAATGAACTAATGATGTGATGATAATGATATATGTACAGAGAGTGTTTAAGGTGAAATAACGTTCTCCTAACCGTCCTCAACAGGTAGGGTCCCTACCGGCATCCTCTCGAAAGACAGTCCCACGCCATCCCACTTTACCCTACATTAGAAAACATCCCTTGCAGTTATTTGATACGAGATCCTGTTCCTCCAATTTTTAAGTGAAGATCAAACACATTAGACAGGGAACACTTTATTTGTTAGAAACGGAACGCTCTGTTTGGTCAAGGTGTGTGTCACGCAGATGCCGTCCCTCGGTTGGGCGCAACTTTCACTTCATTTTACGACGTTTCTCAATCTTTACTTTGTTTTGTAAAGTGAAGGTCTTTTTTGGGGGGGAGAGTGAGGGGGTGTTTTGTGTGTGTAGAAAAGCTGCTGCCCGGGTCATATATTTTTTTACTTCTGTTTTACCTGACATTTATTTTATAAGGGTAGGAAGGTATTTTTTGTTTTCCTTTCACACAGTCTGTGTCTCGACATTGTTTGCTAACAGGGACACTCATCTACTATGTACATCCACCAAGTGGTCTAAGACGTTGGGCTCACGTCACTCTTGATCTTTGTTGACGAGGAAGGCTAAGGCTCGAATCACTATTGGATGCATTAGACGTGAGGACAGCCATATTATATGTTTACAGTCTTCGTGGTCAACTACATGATCTTTGCACGTGAATGTAAGTTTATTTCCGCTTTAGGGCAGTGTTTGCATAATTATTGTGGCAAACGTACCACCATGATTTCATACGGTAGGTGATGTATCAATTAGTTTTAGTAATTATCAAATATATTTTGATAACAGTAAGTCTACTAAACAGACTGATACAGATGTTTACGTGACATGAACGTTTATAAGCCTTTCTTTCCCTCTTATCTGTCATAACCTGGTTTGGCCTACTACTTTTTTTTTCAAGCACCACGTCTTACTACCCATTCGGGTTATACGCTTGTGTGCTAATTACGCTTGTGAGTTTAGGCATGAGGAGGGTTATATTTATAGAAAGTGTAGCCAAATTTGCGTGGAGGGAGAGTGTAAAACCAATTTAGAAAAACCACCCTCAGTACACACGATTGAGATTAGGACCTTGATCTCCCCGCCATCGGTAGTCCAGTCCACCGCGAGAGTAGTACCTTAGACCATGTGGTCACTGAATTGTGTGGTTTACTAATAATGCTCTGTTAAAATTTGTAACAATAAAGCTTTTTTTTTTATTAATAGCCGAAAGGAGTACTTTGGTTAAGTAACTACCCCCAAAGGAGAACGTAACTGGCAAAGGTGTGGAAAACACTGTTCTAAGCTGTTCTCATACTTAGTCCGTTGATTAAATCGAGGGTGATATTTGTTGTTGGACGTACTCATTATAAAACTATATCACTAATTTGAAGGTTTCGGGGCACAAACATCATTATTGTGGTGAGATAGATGAGGTGTGTACTAACTCGCACACTAAATTACACTCTTTTACGTGCCTGCATCAGGGATAAAACTATGGCTCACTAACCAATCCACCATGAAATGGGAATGTAACATTTAAAAAACAAAATAAAAATAATGTTTATTTAGTCAGTGGTTTTCAACCTGTTTAAGGTTGCATAATCCCCTTATTTATAAATACTTATCTCGAGTAACTCTAAGAGTTCATTTTTCAAAATAAATAAATAGGCTACATTCATGAAAAACCTTTTTTTTAATCTTGTTCTCTTTTTATTAAAAACAAGTTGCTAAACTTAGGGAGGAGATGTGTTATCCTGATTAAAAAACTCCTTCAAGCATAATTTGACATTTTTTACATATCAAGCTACAAAGTGCAGTAAGTATTTTGCTATTTTGCAAATTAGGTATAGAAAAAAGATAAAACGTGAATCAGAATTTAAAATTCATATTTGAATGAAAATACATCAAACATATAAATATAGATAGTTAATAAAGACTATGGGCTCGTTTAAAACAACACAATATTTTCAGGCTAACCTTATACTAGCTTGGGCCAACAACAACAAAATCAGAAATTTTTATAAAATTATTTATCGTACCCCCAGTTTGAAAACCTCTGTGCTAAGAACAAATTTTAATCCCTTTCGTTTCCAATTTTATTGGATTTTAAATGTTTTAGAAACTGTCCTTGGCTATAATTCTTTTAATTTCAAATGCTTTTTATAAGGTGCTCATTTTAGAAAATTAATGTATGATGTATATTATTATATATTATATTCGACAATTCACGATTTATTTTAATTTGATAATTTATTTATATCGAACCAACACTAGCCTCTATGATAAACAGCAATTATTGAAAAGTTCACTTGCTTGATTTATTTTTGGTAATTCGGTAATGGCAAAATTTATACCCATCCATGTTAAGAATTTCATTCTCCTTCAAATATTTAAAATTTGGACAACTTCCAACCGTCTTTGTTGGCCAGCCATGGAATGAATATTTCAAGTAGTTCCTGAAGTTGACAATATTTCACGAGTAATGTCTGGCATCCCTTTTCATGCCCACCAACTTAACTACGACATTTTTTTTCTTCCGTTTCACTTCAATTTTGTAGTTTTTTTGGACAACTTATCTAATCTATCGGGTCTCTGGAAATATTCAATGTTTTTATTTCTTTTTTGGTGAAATTTCTTCTAAAAACCGATACAAAGTTTAGTTGGGAAAGATTTTTTTTAATGACAATCTTTAAATATTTATGACAGTGTAACTATAACCTGTGTTTTCATAGTGGGGAGAATAGTTTATTATTAAACTAACAAGTGTCAAAACCTCTTCGGTGGCTGCATGGTGTAAGGTGCTACTCTCGTAATAGACTAGATTAGATGACGGGGAAATCGTTGTTCAATTACAGTCGGGTGTACTGAGGATGGATTTTCATAAATGGCTTCTCACTCTATCTCTCTCGACGTAAATGTGGGTACACTTCTTTTACCTTCAACATTCCTCATCCCTAACACATTAGCGTAATTAGTACATAAGCGTAAAAACCAAATGGGTAGTATGCCAAGGGGTCAAGAAAAAAATAAAAATTGTCAAGTTATAGGTTTTATAATTTTTTAATATTATGATTAATAATAATAATAGTTGCTAGACAAATTTTCTAACCTACTTATCAGTAGTACTTTTAATTGAGATTTATATATTTTGTCTAATTCAAGCTAACGTGGGCCTTACAATAGTTTTTAATTTTTACATAACGTACAAACTATTCATTATTACCATTTATATAATAATATTTTTTAAGGGATATTTAAATTTACAAACTTATTTTAAGATTATTCGTACTGTATTGTTTATTTAACCATTCACAATAAAAACTGTATTTTAAACAACCACAAACTACACAGCATGTTACTATATAAGAAAATAATATAAAATAACATTTCCGAGCCTTGTAAAGTGGCCTAAACCAACCTGCACACACACACACACACACACACACACACACACACACACACACACACATATATATATATATATATATAATTTTTTTACAGACGAGTGGGGAAAAAGAAAAGAAAAACTTCCCGTGATAGCTTAATACGTATTCATGGTCGTTGCTGCGCCTTGAATTATTCCAACGTTAGGCTGCCGTGGCGTGGTTGTTTGTGCACATGTATGTGGGTGGATGGTGGATAAAGAGGTGGTTGGGAAGGGGTGGCTATTTTGGAAAGTAGAAAAGGAGGGGGGAGTGTTGCGTTCATAACACGACCATCCAACCACGATACACATTTCTGCACCGCCAGGCAAACATAGAGCAAAACATACTGTTCGAATTGTACCACGTATAGAAAGAATACACCTTTTTTTTAAATAAAAAGAGCTACATTGTATTGTGGCCACTCTTAAATTTAATTTACATACATCTTCATATGCTTGTGTGTGTGTTTGCATCCATATACGTGTTATTGTTCTTTATACTCTTTTTTTCTGTGTCTTCATCTACGTGCTAAAAATTACGTCTACATGAAACTGTATGTACATTTTAAAAATATACCATCACACTTTTATAAACATGATACGTTTGGCTGGCCTTTGGACGGTCCATACATCTTTTCTAATAAAGTTAAAACTGAATTTTTGTTTCCTTATACCCTCTCTTCCCGATCCTATTTTCCTTTTAGTGACTCCATGATGGCTTCTATAAAGTGCATCGGTTAAGGTTTACTAAGCTAAAGAATTAAAATGTGTAAGGTCCGTTTTCCTTACGTGCGTGTTGGGATTAAATATAATGCCACCACGTTCGCGTAGCACTATATTCCTATAACAGTAAATTGATGTCGAAACATTTAGGTTTCTAATTAAATAATTTATTGGAAACAAATATAAATATGCTTCCCCACTCCTCCACACCCACAAATGAAAAAAATGACTTACATATAAAAGTATCACTGAAATAAGTGGTCGCATGGTCTAAGGTGTAACTTTCCCGATATACTTGATTGGTGGTGACGAAGAGATCGGGTTTCGAATCCTTGAAGGTGTACTGAGAGTGGGTCATCCACTCTCCCTCCACGAAAATGTGGATATATGTTCTCTAAATTCTACCTTCCTCTTAACTACCATACTAGTGTAATTAATTGTGGATAGCCCATATAGAAGATAAGAAATGGTGCAGAAATTAAATTAAAGATACACAAAATTATCATAAATTACTATCAACATATTTTATTTAATTAAATATTAAGCCCCTTAGTGGGAATATCCTATTTGCATAACCTTTTTTTTTTGTTAAAATTCTCTATTTGATGTTAAGGAAACTCTTTTCATACAGACATGGACGAGTAAATTGATACAGCCTGCGATTTAATTAGTTCCATCTTTGAAAAGAAATTATGTATGAAAGCATTCATAAATTATTTGATGGCTTACACAAATAAATATACTTGCTATACAGAAATAAAGTTTAAAGAATTTGTATTCACAATCATGAATATTTACTAGACACAATTCGGACTAATATTAATACTAATTATACTGATGTGTTAAGGATGGGTCATAATTAATTCAAAGTAGTGCACCAGCATTTGCGTGTAGGGAGAATCCGAAACTGTTTTGAAAAAAACACCCTCGGTCATCTAACTAGGATCACCCCATCATCAGCAGTCTGGTATTTTGTGAAAGTGACCGCCTAAGAGCATACGGCCACCGACGTGCATTTCCAGTATCTTAAAAGTACATTAAAAAAACAAAAATAATAGACCCTCTGATGTTTAAAAACAAAGTCTTACTCAAAACATAGACGTAGACACTTATTAATGTGTGCTACTGTAAAGTTGTCCCGGTAGCTTATTTAAACACATAGTATAAATAATTAATCAGTTAGTATGGTAGCCATACTATTAACACTATAATATATACAAAGTCTACATGACCAATAGGCTTGTAAAACGTTTCTAGTAAATCTATAACTTTCTATCATACGTTTGAAGGGTTGTGACATTAATTAGTACTAGTATGTTATACTTTTTATTTCTTTATCACACCGCTAATGACTTCAAGAAAATTGTAGAGTGCATGAAAGATTCACGGACCAAATAGTTTTTAAAATCTTTGTGTGTGAAAACCTACAATAAGATATTTCAGTCTTGACTTAAATCACATGTTGGTTAGTTAGACCAGTTAGTATCGGCGTGCTTGCGAATATTACTGACCGTAAAAACATCTTTTCTTTGTCTAATCGCTTTGTCAGCTATAAATAAAATAATTCTTCTGGCCTTAAAATAAATATATATACTGTATTTATTATTCAAAGTCTCTTAAGATTGGAATATAGGGAATATCAAAAAAGGGTAAGTGTTTTTACAGTGTTTAAAGCAAAACTTTTTTAATTCAAAATCAATAAAAAAAAAGTGCTTCAGCACAAAGAGTTAGAGTTTCTTCACTTGGTGATATCAACAGTTATTGAATATATGTCATGAGTATAGCATATTATTAAAGTCCAGGAAACTCTTGATAAATATTCAACAGCTGTTGTAATCACCATGTGAAGAAAATTTAACTCTATGGTTGTACTGAAGCAATATTAAATTTATTTTAACAAAAAAAAGGGTGACCTGGCGGTCTAGGGGTAAGGTGTCAGACTTCTATGCTGGCGTCCGGGGTTCAATCCCAGGTCCCGGCAAAGATTTATCTGATTACCAAACCCTTCCTTCACCTCTGACAAGATATCTTGTGAATGTGAGGAATGCCAGGCCTCCACCGTGGTTCGAATTCCACGTTAAGCTGTAGGTCCTTCATTTCATCTCACAATCACCCTTTCATTTCACATTAGCGTAAGTGCGTATAACCCGAACGGGTAGTAAGACGCGGTGCTAATAATAATTTAACAAAAAAGAAGTTAAATCAATTATATAAAAACTGCAAAAACACCCTTTTTCTCGTTTCCTACAGCCCCAACTTAAAGATCTGAGGGTCATGGTAGAATGACTACAACTCTTGCTTGGACCACAAGTGTATCTTAAAATAATCAAGTTTAATTGGTATATTAGAAACCATTACCAATCGAATCAAGTATTTATCTATATTCTAGTCCAAGAGGTTCTTGCTCCTAGGGAGAATATTAATTTACAATATATAATGTATTTTTAGTATATAATATAAAATTGTATAATGATTACATAATTTCACATTTCACCTTATTTATGTTGGCTTATTGTGTTTTCATTATAAATTAATTGTTATAACGTTTAACTTCCAAGAAGTTCATCCAAATATTAACTACGCCAATTAAATAAAGAAAATTGTAGGCAGCTTATTTTAAGAACATGTCTTGTTTCAATAATATTTTAAAGCATTTGTGGTGCAAGGCCAAAGAACCTGAATTTACGAAGCTATCATAGATAATTTATTATAAAAAGTAATTTGGTTATTTCTCCAATATTTCATTGACGAAGAAAAGCGTGGAAATCAGTCATGAGAATAGTCCCTTCTTCCCCCCAAAACCGCATGTGAACTTTCCCACACTTCCAATAACATCAGCGTATGACATACTAACTAACTTAACCTAGGATAATTCACTTATTAATACAAATCATTGGTAGCATGTGGATTATTGCCAGTGCGAGAAAGCTTGTACAGCACTGTACTAGTAAACTGTTCCCTTTCCTCACAATCCATTTGCTAACCACATACACAATAATAAGGTATTTATTTTATGTTTGTACATTGGCTTCAGAACGATGAAATTATACTTAATGTGAGGGAAGAGTTTCTTACTACAGTCCAGTCAAGTTGATCTTGACCCGGTAACAACCCACAATCCATCAATGATATGGTAGGATTTTGGTAGAAAGGACCTTTTAGAAAACACTAGCATTGGTTTTGCAGATAGCACTAATAACCTTCTACTATTGTATATAGGCGTATATTTATAATACGTAGCAAAAGCGGCAGCTGCATATCACATGAAATGGTGCATGAATACGTGAAAGAAGATCTAGTTTCCTTTCAAGCTGTAAAATAAAGTTCTTCCCATTAAAGTTGGACTGAACAGTCTCAAATATAGCCCCCAAATTTTAACAACTTATTATATAGCAGGGCGAATATTTATACAAATAATAAATGTATTCATAAGCATCACATAGTATTGAACTAATGTCCCCTGGACTTTTTATCTACTCTGAGCCCTCATTATGGATGGTAACGGTATATTGATGTTTTAGCATTCGATAGATCGATCATTTTATCGATATAATTCATGTATCAGATTACGCTTTAAAGCATTTTAATCAAAATGAATTAAACTATTTTTTTAATTTGTATTAACAGAGTCATCTTTTTTCTTAATTTTACTAATTTTGTCGGCTATTTTCAACAGCTAAATTCAACATTTAAAAGTGAATAGCGGTGAAGAATAGTATGTCAGAGCAGCAGCCATCTTAATAATACCACCGTTCTAGTTCACCCAGATCAATGCAATTCAAGATATCGGAAACAACCGTTGTATCAATATAGTGTGGTAGGAATCTCGTAATATGCCTTGGTGGCGTAGTTATCTAACGCGCTAGTTTTGTGTTAAGCTAGACTGCCAATGATGGGGAGATCATGGTTCAAATCTTGGTTGGGTGAACGGGGGGTGGTTTTTCTTAAAATGGTTTTCCACTGTCCCTTCACGCAAATCTGGGTTCACTTCCTCTATATGCAACCTTCCCAATTCCTAATCCGTTAGAATAACTAGTACTTAAGCGTATAACCCGAACGGGTAGTAAGACGCGATGCTAAGTATAATTGATATATCGTAACTTTCGATATGTAACTTGCACCCACCTCGGTGGCGTAGTTGGCTAACGCGCTTGTCGTGTTGAGCTCGACTGCTGAGGACGGGGAGATCGAGGTTCGAACTGAGGGTGGTTTTTCCTAAATGGTTTTCCACTCTCCCTCCATGCAAATGCGGGTTCACTTCCTCTAATACAACCTTCCCAATTCCTAATCCATTAGAGTAATTAGTACTTAAAGCGTATAACCCGAACGGGTAGTAAGACGCTGTTCTAAATATTATTATTATTATTATTATTATTAT
>CABFOV010000298.1:57731-73589 GCA_902141375.1 Timema poppense
TAAATTATCATTGTACGCTTCTCCTCAATATAGTCTATGCCAGCCTATTGGTCTAGTGGTCAGCATTCCTGGCTAGTAATCTAGAGGTCCTGGCTTTGAATATTGATGGTACCGACGAGGAATTATTCCTCTGGTTGCCATGGTCTGGTTATTAGGCTTAAAAATGGTTTAGACTTTAACCGGAACCACATAATCATCATTATCATAGTATGCCATCGTAACGAATTCTGCACCTACATGGTGTTCCTTAGAAGACGGGTACATATCCGTAGCTAGAAACAAAGAATATCTACTCGACAAATACTGTTAACATACGTTAAAAAAAACTATAGCCTTTAACATTAATGTATTTATATTATTTTATTTTTATAACTTTAATGTGTGCTTTTTTTTTACATAAATTCTATATCAGCCGCATCATTTAAATATTGATTTGAAATTGTACAAACTTCTCAAACCTAGGTTCATCTGTAACAAAGTCTGAGTAATCTTTCAAGATTCCGAACTTGATAAATAATGTTAATGTTATTCTGTTTTCAGACACAAAAGAAAGATGCAGAATTTCCTCCCTTGCAAAACCTCGCCTCAGAACCGTTGTGACGTCACGAACGGAAACGGCGTCATATACGAGGATCTGACCAACATCCGGCCGCGGGCTATGCCCAATCACTGTCCTCCTGGTCAGACAGCACCCTCCATAGAGGTGAGTGTACAGCAGTAGTTTTAATGATATTTGTTTAGATTACTCTAAATTATGTAAAACGTCATGGATAAAGGTAATTTTTCTTTAAAATAATATATGTAGAATATCCTTTTATGATTCATCCATGAAGAAACACGCACTTCTCAGAAATAATGGGAAAAGGATAACACCAGTAAAATATATTTTTTATGCCATCTTTCCTGTTAAAAGAACAACTGCGCTATTTCCTGTTAAAAGGAACAACTCCGCAGTATTTGGCAAAGATGACAATTCCATTTACCAATAAGAAGCTAGCCTTCACAACACCTGTCGCCAGGACTCTTTTATTAGTTAGTTTTTACACTGTTGACGAAGGGAGAAAGATGCAAGGGGTATGTCATATATAAACCGTTTGTGCGTATCATCCAGGCATCCAGGATCCAAACATCTACACCAGGCATCTCCGCGCACGCGCAAGTCAGTCAGAGCCACACACTGGCAGTCATAGTCTAACACAGTATAAAATAACTTACATTAATATCACAAGTGTGCAGTGATATAAAGCATTTGATTGGAGTTTGTATAAGTGATTAACAGATTTCATTTAAATAAACCATGTGTGAATAAACAGCCATCAACAGTTCTCTTTCTTACATTTATTAATTATACCATTCTAATTAGTTCTCGAACACGGAGCTATAGACAACCTAAACATCATCACAGCATTATTATATCAGGGAATTAATCCGTAGTGTTTCAATCGACGCCCAAAGCGGGGCGACTGATTCAATAGTGATACATAGTTTTTAAATGATGGTCCTTGGACCACTGGTGAGCCACAGGATCCCCGGAAATGTAGTAATAATAATTAATTAAGAAATGTTCACAGCATAGGTATCATAATGCAAAAAATTCTAAACGCAAAAGGTTGAATACAAAAAATCTATACCATGATCTATTTCTATACTTGGTAGATACACGTCACATAGAAGAGTAAGTCTCTACAAACCTTAGGTCAACTAATTCGAGCAATTAAAATATGATTAGGTTCATAGTGTTAAAAATAATCAAACACCCATTACTTATTAATTTAATGTACTTAGCTATATATTTTTTCAATATTTAATTTAATAAATTATTTTTTTTCCTATCCGCTTCGGTGGCCGCATGCTCTAACGCGCTACTCTCGTGGTGAGCTAGACTGCCAATGACGGGGAGATATCTCAGTTGGGTATACTGAACTTCTTTACAAAATGTTTTTCCACTCTCCCTCCACGCAAATGCTGGTACACTTCTTATAAATATAGTCTTTCTAATCTCTAAAATCATTAGTGTAATTAGTACACAAGCGTACCCAAACGGGTAGTAAGACGAAGTGCTAAGAAAAATTGTTTTGTTTTTTTAGTCCTAAAATGTACTAAATAATAATAGTATTAGTACTAATATTAGTAGTACTAAAAATAATGTTTTTCCTGCATAATTTTCAACCCCCCTCTCACCCCTGATCATAGGACCCCCTTCCCCCTCCCAGTGTGCATAACTTTTACTTGGTGTTACTTCATCACCAACATTTGAAAAACACCAGCATAGGCCTATATTATATAGTCTTACACTATAGCTCTCGTGGTAGTGCGTCTGTCTATTGAAATAAGTAAGGATCTCTGATATCGAATCCAGGCATGAAAAATTGTTTCTTTGGTGAAATATAGTGGGTTTTTTATACGTTCAATGTAAGGACTACCCGCGCCATAGTGCACGTGATATAGATAAGGGGTTAGGGGAGGGTTTAAGCCCTGACCAATTGTAAAGAGGGTAGTTTTTCCTAGATGGTACATTTTCTGTAAAATTATACCTTCTTCATTTATCTCTCATTAGCGTTATTAAAACATGTTTAACATGAACGAGTAGTGAGACGCAGTGAAGTATGAAAAAAACTAAAGTTCTTAAATGGATCAGTCTATTAGGTAGATATGATTAAGGTATCTTAAGACGAAGTGTAACCTCATTATCGAAGTGAGTGGACTGAAAACTGTACCGTGAAAAACCGCCCGCCCTGCACCCAGCCAAGTCTTATAACTTGGACCTCCCCGACAAGGGGAATCCAGTGTAAGGAACCACTAAATAGAAGATTAGTGTGGAACTTCCTGGGGGAATGTTTTGTATATATATTTTAAACATATTCCTGCGGCCCTATTTTCCAAATATTAAACACATGGTGACAAAAATTAAAACTTAAAATACGGTTCTTGAAATAATTTGTCTACTTTCACTCCCGTGTTAGACTGGCCTGCTGAAGACAGGAAGATCGGAGTTCGAATCCCGGTTGGGTCTATTGAGGGTGGTTTTATCCTAAATGTTTTTATTGCCTCCTTCCACTCAAATGCGGTTAAATTACCTCTAGAATGCTTCCTTTTCTCATCCCTACCCCATTAGAGTAATTAAACTCATATAACTCGTATAACTTGAACCACGTGAATAAAAAAAAATTCTAGCGAAATTGAATTGATGGACATTGAAGGTCTATATAGTAAATCTCTCAACCATTCATTTTTAACTTTATACAGGGGATAATCCGGCAAAGGTAATCGATCTTAAATACTGAGGTGGGGGAAGGGGCATAAAATTAAAACATTTTCACTTTAAATTAGAAAAAAAAAATTGTTCCAAATGAATAACACGGTTACCCTCTTTGGTGGCCACATGGTTTGAGTCGCTTTTGCAATAGACTAGATTGCCGATGATGGGGAGATTGGAGCTTTAGCCTGGTTGGGTGTACTGAGAGGTGTTTTTCCTAAATAGTTTACTTCTTTCCTTTCACTTAAATGCGGGTATATTTACTCTAAATCCAACCTTTTTAATCCCTAGCTCATTAGAGTAATTAGTACATAGGCCTACAACCATGAGGGGTAGTAAGATGAGATACTTTAAAAATCTACCATTTTTAAACTTGTTTAAATGGGGATAGACCGTTTGGGTAGTAAGTTGTGAAAGAAAAAAAGCAATTTTGGGGAAATAGGGCTCCTGATCTAGAGAGGATCAGCTGCGCACGTCGATCTCGTGGAAGTTAGGAGGGCGGGTGTCTTTTCTAGCTCGCTTTTTGGTTTACAAGATTAAACACTGTGTTATGACTACAAGTTCCTGACTGAGGAGGGTTCTCAACACCATCTGATGACAAGGGAAGGAGGAGGGGGGCATCTGCTTTCTCTTCCCTCACGCTGTTTCCCTTCAACATCCTCTGGAGCAGTAGTTCCTAATCTGTGGGCTGTAGTACACTGGTGGGTCACGGATACCCTTTTTATTGATGTGGGAGAAATTTTAGGTAAAACTTTATTTAATGTGCACAATTGAATGCGCCTTGATAAGTGATGTTGGCAAATTTATTTATTATCTAAACCAAACTTTGGATGCAAGTCATCTAGATATGGTTGATCGAGTAATATGCTTGTCTCAGGACCCATTGTTCGTGGGTTCAAACCCATACAGGGTTGATGGATTTTTCTTGAGAGATACAAATTGGTAGCACAACTTCCTTCAGAGGGGAAGTAAGGCCATCAATTTCACGTCAATTGTGTCGTGTAAAGGACCCATGAAAGATACATGAAAATATGTAAATCGGTGGTTTCTTTTGCCCTCACTTATAAAAATTCTCGTGTGCTGATATAATCAGTCGGTTCAGAAAGTACACGTTAACAATATTTAAAATAAGTTGAATTCATGAATGATCAGCTATCAATGAACATACATTCACATATGAGGCATGTAGAGGCAAGCTTATGCATGAATGGTTAAACAGGTGCGAGTGGGTGATAACATATCACAAGTACAACTTTAACCGTCTCTGTTTCCTCTGGTAACTGCCCACGATATGACACTGATACTAGGGTTGATACATTGTAGAGCTCCAGATGACGTCATCATACCTTGCGTGTTATTCTTCTGTCGTTCTTCGTATCTGAGGGCTTGTTTCTATTTTTTACGTTTTAATATATGAAAAATTAGTGTGAATGTGAATATTTACACCCTCGATATTATTATGTATCTTACCGTTTTATGTGTCCCTTTTATAAGTCTCTACGCCTGTCTATATTGAGTATATATGTTATGTGGTCATACCACAAAGCCAAATTGGGATTTGGAGTGTAGCTTTGAAATTAATAGTATTTCACTAACTTTATTTTCCCAAATTCCAAAAAATTTCAAAATGTATCTGAAAATTTGGTCCAAAATAGATATTTGGGGTGTTCTACGTTGTAAATAACAATGCATTTTGGTTTTTCAGGGAAACAATAATATTTTAAGAGTGTTTTGAAAATGTCGTTCCTAATTACAATAAATTGCATACGATTATAATGCACCATATATTTAATTAATAAGCTCAAACTCGCTTCATTGACAGCACGATCTAAGATATCACTCTCGCAATAGATTATACTGTTTATGGTTGGGAAATCGGTGTTTAAATCCAGTTCTTGTTTATTGAGGGTGGCTTTTCCAAAATGAATGTCCACTCTTCCTCCACGAAAATGCGGGTACACTTCTTTTCAATAAACCTTACTAATCCTTAACCAATTAGAAAAATAAATACAGGCTTATAACCCGAACGGGTAGTAAGAGGTGGTGCTAGGAAAAAAAAAAGTTACGCTCAACAATTAAGGTAAACCATTTCTACTCAATATTTAGCGAATCAAGTACACTTTGTTTACGTTGATAGGTAGCAGTCTTACCTGTAAGTATTACATTATGGTCCCATCTTATAAGCTGCAGTGTACAATCGGGTTTTATAAAACTTCCACAAGACGCTTGGGTAGCGCATCTGCTCATTGAGATAAGGGTCCCGGGTTGGATTTCTACTATTGCTGAAATATTTATCATGGGTGAAATTGGAGATTTCATATTCCAAACTGATGAATTGACGGCCGTATGACTGTGTCTAATATGTATCCTACTGTACTTTCTGAACATATTTATTATATCGGCACACAACTTACAAATAAACTTAACATTAGAGACTACACAATAACCAGTCCCCTGGCTCTCATGTCATCACTGTGAAACACGCTTCAGTGTCTGTATGATCTAACACGCTACTCTCGTAGTAGACTAGACCGTCGATGACGGGGAGATCGGAGTTTGAATCTCGGTCGGGTGTACTGAGGGTGGTTTTTCCAAAATGGTTTTACACTCTCCTTCCACGTAAGTGTGGCTACCCGTCCTCTAAATATAACCTCCCTAATCCCTAAAACCATCAGAGTAATTAGTACATAAGCGTATAGCACGGTTAGTAAGACGTGGCGCTAAAAAAACATATCACTGTGAAGAGGAAACAGTGGAATACAACATTTTAGGCTACAATTTGTTTATCCTGACATTACGGGCAGATGAGCGGTAAATGTCGTTTAAGATGTAGTGACAAATAATGCTTGCTACAAAAATCGTAAAAAATTACCAGACGATAACTACCATAAACATACATAATACAATCAGTGAATAGAGTAGAATTTACAGTAAATGTATCCTAATCTGAGTGGAAGGTCATTTAGGGTGGAAAAAAAAAGCTTCCTAATACAATCGGACGAGATTTGAACCTCAATCTTCCCTTAGCCAGTAAACCAGAGTAGATTTCCCTAACATTTAGTCCACATGCCCAAGGATGCGGAGTTAAAAGATCTAAAAGCTTTACAGATACATTATATCAAATACAATGCAGCAACTCAACATATTTGAGTGTACATGTCCAATAAATGTCTAAAAGCAGCTACAGCCTTAAAAAAAACTTGAGTGTACATGTATTTTAAACGTCTACATGCTCAATAAACGTCTGACAACAGTGGTAGTTCTATTAAGCCTGAGTTTACATGTTCACTAAACGTCTGACAACAATGGTAGTTCTATTGAACACGAGTGTACATTTTCACTAAACGTCTGACAACAATGGTAGTCCTATTAAACCTGAGTGTACATGTTCCTTAAACATCTGACAACAATGGTAGTCCTATTAAGCCTGAGTGTACA
The DNA here is from genome assembly GCA_902141375.1 of Timema poppense. Taxonomy (NCBI): domain Eukaryota; kingdom Metazoa; phylum Arthropoda; class Insecta; order Phasmatodea; family Timematidae; genus Timema; species Timema poppense. Next base: position 64,426 of record CABFOV010000298.1, read on the forward strand.
TTTTCACTAAACGTCTGACAACAATGGTAGTCCTATTAAACCCGAGTGTACATGTTCCCTAAACGTCTGACAACAATGGTAGTACTATTAAACCCGAAGTGTACATGTTCACTAAACGTTCAAAAGCAACGGCTGGGGTCGATGGACACCTTTGTTCAAATTGCCACTTGAAAGTCTCACAGATCCCCCACGTACACAATATTGCCACTAGACAAGCACGTGCATTATGTATGACGACTTCATGTGTGATTTGCGAGCGAGTGTGTGGCAGACATAGGGGAGGGGGGATAGAAGGGGGAATAGGGCAAACAGACGAGAGGAGCGTTATGCTGATGAAGTCGGAACGACAATAAAGGAGAAACGGATGCGCCAAAAAGTGTCAAATGCTCCGTTGCTTCTATTTTAGTCAAAACATTTTTGTTTCTTCTTCTGGAGAGGGTTCATTTTTTTATTTAAACTCAGTGTACCGAAGATTTGAGACTATGCTTGACTGACACGCCGGTCGGCAATTTTATTTTTGACGAGGTGGGTGAGCTATTGTGATACATGGAATAGATATGTCAGTCAGTCTTTTAAATATAGGGTGGGCAAAAAAATATAAAGCGAATTCAAATTATTGTTAAAATCCACCTCGTCTTTCTTTCTCTCCATTATATCTTCATATTCACCCTAATCGGACAGTAACAAGATAGATAGACTTTTGAAGAAATATACCAGCACTAACCTGAAGGGAAAAAAGGGGAAACTGTACTGAAAATTTCACTTGTGTATAGGCTACACATACGAAATTCTGGCCCTGACCGTCACCAACAAATCTTACCGGACAAGACTAACACTTTTTTACGCTAAAAAATATACTATATATAAAGTAAAAACTAGCTCATTTTAAACAATGTTTTACTTGAATCGAAGTAATTTTGAAATTCCATTGAATGTTTAGAAACATAGATCCATCCTTACTCAAAAAAATAAAGTCACTTTTAAAAATAGGGTGATAACAAACATTTATAAAATATTTGAAGATAGTTATAGTGGGTTTGAAACACAAGCACTATTATTCCTATGAGAAATACCTATTTGTGAGGCAGTGGCGGCTTGTGTATAGGCAATGCGGAACAGCAGCACCCCCTATTTCTACTAGATATTATCGATAACATTTAATATAATGAGTCCGTTTTTTCTTTAATTCTTTCTTTATTTTTGTAGTACAATATATATTCCTTTAGTTTAATTTCAGTACTTCAGTAGCAATCCTCCAGCTTATGAAAAAGATACAAAAATCTTTGTATGGAACTGTGCGCTTCACAGTGCCAGTGACGTGGTGTTTGACTGTTGTGTGCATGCGCACATAGGAGAGGGGTGGAGAGAAAGGCGGGACTATCAGGTAGATAGAGCACTGTTGCTTTCGGATTGATGGCGTGATGGTGGAAGGAAGTTTTTTTTTACTCAGCGCGTGTTGTGCTTAAAACCCTTGTACCATATTCTTGAATGTGATAAAGTGTAGAATTAGATTTTTATTCTGCTTCCAGCTATTCTATTTGATTAATTTTTTTTTCGGTTATGTTATTTAACACCAAGACTAAATGCGCCTTCAGTACTTTCAATGGAAAAAAATTTCCTTAATTCTCATCCAGAGATCAAGGAAAAAATTATTGAACTTTTTGCGCAAATTAAAACAAGAAGAATGGATTTCATTTTTAAATGAATAGATCAAGCTTAAACTTTAACAATTTAAGTTAAAGTAAGTAAAAAAAAAATTTTTTGTTAAGATTTTATCAAGTTCCTGACTAAATTTGCTTTTTATACATGTTTTTTTTTACTTTTACACAATTTTAAAACAAAGAATAAAAAAAAATCTGGAGCAGCATCCCAACTAATTCTAGCTACAAGTCGCCAATGTTGTGAGGATATCTGAGATATTTCCCTCCAATTGATGTAGTATACATATAGCCTGGACAGCTGGTAAGATGCGGTGATAAAAAATATGTAGTACCTTTTAGGAGTCCATCCTACCCCAAGGATAACAGCTCGAACAGGACGTTGAATCTTAGTGAGGTTTTATGTAGCTGGTCTCTTTGTATAATCACCATTCCTGGCTACTAATCAAGAGGTTCCTGGTGTGATTCCCGGGTACCAACCATAGGTATTATTCCTTGAGGAGAATTGTTTCTATGGCTGCCATGGTCTGGATGGTTAAGCTTAAGTACTTTTAAGACTTCTACCAGCGCCACATAATCATCATCATCAAGATGTTTACATATCCGCCACTGCCAGTAAAAGACCAAGAATGTCTCGCCGAAACAACCTGGTGCATACGATAATATATAATTATTATTATTATTATTACATTATTAGCACCGCGTCTTACTACCCGTTCGGGCTGTACGCGCGTACGCAAATGTGTAGTGGTAGGGTGATTTTGAGATGAAATGGAGGACCTACAATTTAATGTGGGATCCAAACCACGGCGGAGGTCTGGCATTCCACATATTCACAAGTTGTGATCAATACACGTCATGTTCCATACGGTTTTAAACATAAGAAATTACCAAGCTGAAGCCACTTTCTCGTCACCTGGTTCGGTGGCCGCATGGCCTAGGCAGGCGTCACTCTCGCAATATACTAAACTGCTGATAACGGGAAGATCGTGGTTTTTTCCTGGTCGGGTATAATGAAGTTGCTTTTCTCTAAATGGTGCCCCACCTTTTCTTAACGCAAATGTGGTTACTCTTCCTCTGAAATTCAAACTTACTCATCCTTAACCCACTAGTTTAATTAGTACATAAGCGTATAACCCAAGCGGGTAGTAAGACGCGGTGCTAAAAAATAATATACAGATATCAGCTATGTCCACTCGTAATAAAATTGGGGTTGATCGGCCGTGAGATGCGGCTCTTAAAAATAGGGTTGCTAAGTGAAAGACTCAACGCTCCTGAGAACGTCTGAGGCCTTGTGAATGTAGTTTAGTATCTCCCTGTGACGAGTGTCGGAATAATGAAACAGCCTCTCTCTCACCCCTCTCTTGTGGACTCTCTGGTCAGGGGATGGGTTTTTGTGAGTGACGGCTGACTAGTCTTGTCACGTGGGGGTTGATTGCTCTCTCAGTAACATGAGACCTCCCTCCTCTCCAACCCAGGGGAGATTTGGCGAGGAATAGCTAACATCGAGAGAGGGATATGTGTCCACATTTTGACAAGCGTCCCCCTCACCCTTTGCCCCCTCTTCATCACGTTTCAATGACAAGATACAAGCCTCTCCTCCCACGTGTCACAAATTTTATGAAAGGTTTGCATGTGAGATTTCTATCTCTCTCTCTTTAAAATAAAAAAAAATTGCGTCGATATTTGATCAAGTTTCGTTTCCACTAAGCGAGATTAGAACAAAAGTGACCACAATAAAATTCAGTTCGTTCCAGTGGCGGACCCAGTATTCTCGAGAGAAACGACTGGTGGCGCTCTCACGGGATCGAGGCAGGAGAGGTTCCCCCTTCGGGAAATTCTGATGGAAAAATCCCTCAAAATTTTAGAGTAATTTGAAAATTAGTTAAACAGTTTGAAAAAAAAGTGTACAATATCACCGTTTATTTTATTTTTTTGATAATTTTCGTTAGTTAAATTATAGCTTAAAAACTGTAATGTCCCCTATTTGACCCTAAAGAATATTTGAAAGCATTGACAATATTCTCCTCTTATATATATTATTTTATTGGAATTTTTTATTTTATTACTTGGTGCTTAAAGCACGTTTTCTTATAAATTATGCATATATCTTAGTTACCAAATTCTAACTAGGAAATTACTAGTTATTTCCTGTTGTAAAGTTCATGCCCTGAAGTTAGGAGGCATCAGCTACTGTAACTAACTTCAGTGGTTGACGTAAAGTTGAGTCAAAATTGCAATGTAAAAGTCTTTTAAAACTTAACTTCCTGCTCTGGAACAACCAAGAACATTTTAGATGTTCAATTTGAGGCAGTGTCCGGTTCTAGGCCATTCTATATGCTTCTATACGTTTTCGCGAACTAAATATTCCAGTAAGTTCCATTGGACTGAGGTATATCACGGGTGATGTAATCTGAGTTTACTGTGATGTCAGTCATTGTCTCGGACGGACATGTGCTCGGCGCTCGTGCAACATGGGCTGTATCCGAATATTCTACTTATGCGACGTCGCGTTGGCTCGTGGCGTTGATAGCTGCATTGGCAATCACGTGAGCAAGTGTAGATCTGTCCGAATAGTCGCGGACTAGACCGATGCAGTTTTCTCGTGGCGTTGGTAACCATGGATACGAACGCTACGAGCCATGTGGCGTTGGTGCGGTGTCGGTGCGGTTTTTGACAGGCAATTGTTTTAGTATTATCGTTTCGTCTGTTAAGCACCGACTTACACAAATTATTCGGTAGGAAGCAGCACTGTGGGTCCAAGTGTGTTGCTGTTCGAATAGTTTGATGCAGTCTTCACTATGAAAACCGCGAGAAATGTAAAATTATCAAGACTGCATCAAGTCAAGTGTACTTGAATATTCGGATACAGCCATGGTCATTTTTCTATCAAAGTATCAATAACTATCTTTGAATAAACCAATATCAAACTCTATCTGACGTTAGTTATTTCTATCATAAAAAGTGAGGCCCAATGTAGGGGAGTGATAATAACTACGTTAAACGTAACAAATGACGAAACCACCGCGGGACAATTAGACAAGTAAAAATCCCGTAAGGTTATAAAAATGACTTCCAAACGTGGGGCATTTATCACCAAAAATATTTCGTAAGGTGGCAATTGGTGGCCCAGCGTGGACCAGCTATAAGAACATAACAATGGGCGTCCATACGAGGGGCCTGGTATGAGAGCGTAACAAAATGTAAATCAATTAATTGACAGTGATCGACACGTCAAGTGAGATATTAATAATAATAATAATAATAATAATATTTAGCACCGCATTTTACTATCCGTTCGGGTTATACGCTTTAAGTACTAATTACGCTAATGGATTAGGAATTGAGAAGGTTGAATTAGAGGAAGTGAACCCGCGTTTGCGTGGAGGGAGAGTGGCATTTAGGAAAAACCACTCCCAGTTCACCCGACTGAGATTCGAACCTCGATCTCCCCGTCCTCAGCAGTCGAGCTCTACACGACTAACGCGTTAGCCAACTACGCCACCGAGGCGGGTACGTGAAATATTACGTGACAGGGCAGCTAGAAGTGAATATAACATATATAAAAAAATATTTTTTAAAAATTATAAGTATTAATCTTGAGCCCTGCCCTTTGGATCCTGCCCTAGTTCTTTCCCATGGCTGAGTGGAGAGGGTCACAAGTCTATGGGACCTTCATTCGAATCTGGTTGGTGCTGATGAATGTATTTTCTCTTTGTTTACACCTGTTTCGGTGGCCGCATGGTCTCCGACTCTTTCAATAGATTAGACTGTCGATGACAGGAATATCATGATTCAAATCCCTGTGGGGTCTACTGAAGGTGGTTTTTCCTATATGGTATTCCACTCTTCCTTCACACAAATGCGGGTAAACTTCTTCTATATTCTACTTTATTAATCCACAACACATTAGAGTAATTAGTACATAAGTGTATAACCTGAACAGCTAATAAGATGCGGTTCTAGTATATATAAATATACTCTAGAGCATATAAGTATATATATATATATATATATATATTTGTTCACAGGCTCATCCTGGTATCCAATTAGGAATCATTGAAGCACCAGAGATCAGTTCTTAATAGTTAATGCTGTCGAAGATTAGGCTAATTATTAAGCCTGCCATACATTTACTAAATATCTAGGAGCTGTGGTAGGCCTATTAGTCGTAGTGTTATTAGATTTTGTGTTGGTGTGTGGTTTTTTTTTTATTATTTCATTGTGAGCCACGTCTAACTATCCGTTTGGATTAACCTGCGTAGGTACTTAAAATAATGGAGTGGCCGAGTAGGAATGAGGGAGGTAGAATTTAAAAGATGTATATCCACAGTTGCGTGGAGGCAGAGTGGTAAACCATTTAGTGAAAAAAGTTCCAACACCTTAGGTCAATTGGTGGCACGTCTATCTACTGAGCTAAGGGTCCAGGCTTCGATCCCAGGCATGGTCGGAAAATTTATCATGGATCAAATGTGGGTATCCCTTTTCACAGTGCTAAATTAATGGCCGGGGGCTGGATGTTGTGTCTGTTCTGGATTTAAGTTAGTTTACAAGTCATGTGTTGATACAATTAGTCGGTTCTGAAAGTGCACGTTAAATACCCACACACAAAAATTAGTAGACACATCCTATCGGTACTCGAACCCCGATCTCCCCGTCTTCAGCACTTCAATCTATGGAAATGTCTTGGACCATGCGACCAGTGATGTGGGTTGCATTGGTTGAGTTAGTTTTAAAATTCTCTAACTGATATAATTTGTCTTTGGAAAGTGCACGCTAATTACCTCATTCTCGTGATGCTACCACTAATATAGGTGAGCTTGGTGCAGCTTATTTATTTTGGTGCACCAAGTCTTAATATCATTCCAGGCTATTCGTATATTTAAACTAATAGGTCATCGTTTGGGAACATAGAGTTTGTGAAAATGTAGCCACATTTTTATGGAGGAAGATTGGGAAACAACTTTCAATCCCACATCCAAGCCCTGACCTCGTCTCCGGGAAAACAGAACAGACGGGACTAATGTCGTAGTCCTTGTGCAAATTGGGTTACACCTAGTTCAGAAGAAAGATAATATTTATCATTTTCATGTGGGTTTGTCCCGATTCCAAATCAGTAAATATCTTATTTACTTATTTACCTACCCCATGTAGTTAGGAATTAAGGTTCACTGCCGCACTTATGAAAGTACACCACTTATTCTTATTTTGAACTAGTTCTATACAGTCCACCTCACTACAACCTATCTTTATCCTGATATAGTCCTTTCCAGTCCACCTAATTACACGCTATCTCTAGCTTGAGCTAACTCTATCCATTCCACCTCATTATACCCCATATTTTTCAGGTTAATTCTAATGTTATCCTCCCATCTGCGTCTAAGTCTTTCCAATTGTCTCTTCTCTTTGGGTTTGTCAGTAGTCAGTAAACATTTAGTTACTAATATTAGGTGTAAGTTATTAGTAATAGACCCGCCTCGGTGGCGTAGTTGGCTAACGCGCGTGTCGTGTTTAGCTCGACTGCTGAGGACGGGAAGATCGAGGTTCGAATCTCGGTTGGGTGAACTGGAAGGGGGGGGGGTTCCTAAATGGTTTTACACTCTCCCTCCACGCAAATGCGGGTTCACTTCCACTATTTCAACCCAATTCCTAATCCATTAGCGTAATTAGTACTTAAAGCGTATAATACGAACGGGTAGTAAGACGCGGTGCTAAATAATAATAATAATAATAGTAATAATTGCATATTTCCAGTAAATATGTAATTTGTGTGTTGATATAATAGGTGTGTTTAGAGAGTGTATGTTATCTTGGTAGAACAAATACTCTAGTAACTAAAATGTTGTTTTTAAAGCCGCTACTAATAGAAAGAAAGGATCTTTGCAAAAGCATTAGTGACAACTCCGAACCACTTTTATTTAGCCTTTTTTTGAACACTATTTTGTCAGCGTCATAGATGGGCCTTTAAAACAAACAAAAAAAGATTTTTGCCTCTAAAATTGATAACATGCTACTATTTTAATAATGTTATTCTATAAGTATAGATGATATAATTATATCACATGTGAAAGTTGCAGCTCACATGACTTGACGTATGAATAGGCCTACGAGTAAGCATACCTAGTAACTTTTCTAACTATCCTAAAAGGAATTCTTTATAATAAAAAACTGCATATTGACTACATCTAAGGATTTTACGAGTCATATATTATATATACATTCAATAAACACACAATTTTACTTCTTTTTTTTAGTCTTCTAGTATTTCATTTACCAATACTTTCATTTTTTCAGATATTTCAAAACAAAATTAAGTTAATTAATATACGTTTTTAAAATTCCATCTAAGGAATATTATAATTTATTTTTTCATACTATACTTGTAGAACCACTTACTATGATAGGTGGACTCTTGTTTAAAATTCGTACACTCTTCATTTCCCTGTACTACTATTATTGATTCAACGCAAAGACATGTTGACTCGTTTTCCCAAAATAACCCACCACGCACATTTAATATTTATGTCCAAGTTGTTTGCAAAGTGTTTTTTTTTTATCTGTTAAGCTTTTGAAAGGTAAACGTTACCTTTACATTTTGATAAATCATTAAAGTCGTTTCACCTGAAGGTATTATTGACATTACCAAAAAAATCATTTTCGCAGAGGAATAGCGGAAGTTTGTTTAAGGAATATTGTCGAGTTTGCCTATTCATCAGAGATTCATTGGTTCCTCTTCCACTTTTCTCCTCTAGAACCCAGTAAAACTAGATTGGTCAAAAGGTGATCTGGTGGCCTAGGGGTAAGGTGTCAGACTGTTCTGGGGGTCCGGGGCTCAATCCTTGGTCCCGGAACATATTTATCTGATTGGCAAACCCTTCCTTCACCTCTGACAAGAAGTGTATTAATCGCAACCTGGGAATGTGTGGAATGCCAGGCCTCTACCGTGGTTCGGATTCCACGTTAAACTGTAGGTCCTCCATTTCATCTCACAATCAACCTACCATTACACATTAGCGTAAGTGCGTACAGCCCGAACGGGTGGTAAGACGCGGTGCTAATAATAATAATAAATAATAAATTTTCGAAATAAGGGGGAAAATACTTTTTTCAAATGTCTGATGCTTATGATAAAATTATTGAAGAATTACAGACATTGAAAATTAAGCTAAAAATATATAATGAAGTCGTAGCTTATTAATTTTGGCCCAAAACATTTTTGTTATAAAAACATCAAAAATACCTTCATTCACTTGCTGTCTCTTCCTTTCCTACCTTAAGGATAAGTCCCTTCAAGCATTTGGAAATCTTACAACCCTCCCACCCTCACCTCCCCCTTCTTTTTTACAAGTTATCAGAATAGAATAAGGAACCATACTTGGTATATATTAGCAGTGGGTGGTCTGAGAGCTGTGGGTGGTTAACCCCTTTGTCCATTAAATGAACCAATGAATGTGTGTCAACAAGGCAAATATCGATTGAGGCGTGTGTGTGGGTGTGTGGGTGTGT
>CABFOV010000298.1:82092-137359 GCA_902141375.1 Timema poppense
TTTTTTTTTTTTTTGTGGAAGTGGCTTCTATGGTTAACTTAAATATTATTTTCAAATGAGAGCTTATAAAAGTATGTCATTTATTTGTAAATAATACTGGCTAACCGGACAAAATTAGTGCGGTTGATCACGTCATGAAACCATATTCCGATATGTTCATGCGTATGTGCCTACAAAATAAAAACATTTCATTTTGAAACTGAAATATAGTATGTCTCTTTTTTAAAGCTATAAAAAATACTTATTTCATAATTTATGCGGTGTGAATCAGGTACTATTTTATATTTAGTATTTCATAAACTATAATATCTATTGTTGCCAAAACTGCAGGAAAAAAAAAATAGTTTTATTAATATTTTTGTTTGAATTATTTACGAAAAGGCCAATTAAACAGTAATCCTTAAGGAAGTATTATTATAAGCGTTTATTAATACTTTTGATCGATAAAAATTATAGTATTACTAAGAAAATAATAACTTAATAGTGTCCACATATTTTGACATAGGTGAATTTTAACCAATGTCAGTGACCACACCTCCTACGCTGGATGGACTGTAGTATTAGAAACATATTATAAATCCATGATTTATAACATAAGTGCACCTAGAATGCCATTGCTAATACTAAGCTTTCAGCCTAAATGCCTATATATTTACTAATTGATGGATAGGATAGCAGGATTAATCAATTTACAAATAGAACAAATCTCTTTAGATTCACCAACCCTAATCAAACTAGGGTATTCTAGACTTGTGGTTGACCACTCTAAAAAAAATGACTCTAAGGTATGGTCTTCCCTACAAGTGTTTAAAAGTACAAAATATTGTATTAATTTCCATTTCTTAACTATGCCTCAATTTTTCCAAATTTTCAATTAATCGGATTTGCCGATGCCAAACTGTAGCTCAATGGTGAACCGCCCACCTGAGTGCTGAGATTCGTTTCAGATATATAGCCAGATATTTAACGTTACTTAATAAGTTGCTTGTTAGTTCAGAATATGTTTCACTCTAAAATAGAGGTTAAGGATATCAACATGTCCCAAAAGTTTTAAAAACCGTCTATTTTAAGTTTTATAATTTAAAAAAAAAGCATAAACAGGGTAAAAAGCTCATTTTCAATCACGTTTCACGGGAAATGTCGTAACTCTAATACAAAAGTAAATGATTATAAATATATAAAGTAATTTTTAACAGAGTTACGACAGAACATTTAAGTTTATTCAAGAATAATTTTTTTATAAGTTATGAAGCTATATAGCTGCCATTCCCATCAATGCCATCGAGTAAGGATATTTCTCTGCATGTAGTTAGCACCTTTATACGCTGTCAATCGATGTTTTAACTCCATTAAAATAAATTAAACTCATTAAACTGTCTAACTACCAAATTGATATCACTATTGTTTTATCCAAAAGCTAAAATTCTAAGTTTCTCATATTTTCTCTGGGATATGTTGTTATTTGTTATCTTCGAGACATTCCCGATAGTTTTCCGCCGTCGAGCTAAGCTGTGGCCACGTTCCTTTGGGGGATTTAGAAAATGAAGACGAAGGATGAAGGGGTTTAAATGAAAAAGAAAATGGAGAATCGATTTTGAGGTGGGGGAATAGAAGGGACTAAACAACTTCGTTAATGCAAAGTAAGGTGGTCCAGTTCTTGAAGAATGGTTTTGTTGTCTGTTTCTGTCTTAAAAGTCAAAGAAATGTACATCCCTTGAGAGGAAATCTGAATCTCGAATTTAAACATAATAGATTAAGGCGTCAGGCTCAAAATATACAGGATTACTGATGATGAGCAGGTCTAGGTTCAAATCTTGTTTGGTTGCATTGAGGGATGGTATTCCACATGTATTTAGTCTCTGGTTGTCCCATTCTCTATCCATGCTAATGCGGATACATTTCCTCTCAAATACCATCTCCTTCCCTACTATATTATTTAATCAGTTTTTTTACACCACGTCTTACGACTCATCCAGGCTATCCAATTTTAACTAAACTAACTGGGTAGGTATTAGGAAGTTAGAATGAATAAGATATGTACCAGTATTTGCGTGAAGGGAACGTGGTAAAACGTTTAGGAAAATCACCCTCAGTACACCAATCTTCGAGGTGAATGAGAAGTAAAACTCGCCACACCATGTCAAAACTATTATTATTATTATTATTATTATTATTACTATAAGCACCGCGTATTACTACCCGTTCGGGTTATACGCACTTACACTAATGTGTAATGCTAGGGTGATTGTGAGATGAAATGGAGGACCTACAGTTATACAGTTTAACGTGGAATCCGAACCACGGTGGAGGCCTGGCATTCCCCACATTCACAAGGTGTCTTGTCAGAGGTGAAGGAAAGGTTTGGCAATCAGATAAATCTGTGTCGGGACCAAGGATTGAACCCCGGACCTCAACACAGAAGTCCGACACCTTATCCCTAGACCACCAGGTCACCGATCATGTCAAAATTGAGAAATTAGGTTGCTCAATCGAGCATTTAAAACAACACGCAATGTTTGGACAAGTTTATTCAAAACATGAAGGCTACACTTTGACTACTCGGTTACAATTGCCTCAGACGCAAATGATGAAAACTGTTCAAATTGAAAATACTATGAAATTTAATTTGAAATTTGACAGCACATTGTTTGAAGGAAGAGATGAAATGAAGTTTTGGGAAAGGGAGTGTTGCGTCAATCATACATTCAGAAAGCGGAATGCTTCCAATGATGTGCCCGAAATATCAAGTTACAACAAACACGCGTCGTCAGGAAAATATTTATTCTACTGTAAAACGTGGCAAACTCAAACTCACCACTTTTTTTTTTATGGCAAATTCACCACTTAAGGCAATTGGAATGTGCCCTACCCCGGCCCTTGATGAAATCGATTACTTTATCTTCTCTTTTTTTTTGCGTGGGTGATCGTCTTAATCATAATTCATACCACTATTAAATTTAGATCAAATCAAAAATTATGACTTTTAAAAGTTAAATGCTTATTTAAAGATAATATTGATTGAAAAGTATTAAATTTACAATTATTAGCATATTGAAAGAAAACCAAAGTGCTGGCTGAATAAAAAAATATGAAAATGACTTGAGCCTCCAAAGTAATCATTCATGTTTATAAAGTTAAGACTACTTTTTGTTGTTTTTTCTCCCCCAGTTGAGGAGCGAATAAACTCTATGCGACATTCTTTATTATGCAAAAGATTGTACGTGAAAGTCCCAACGTTTGGCCTGGCTACCATTAAAGTTTCATTGGCCGTGGCGGACTAACCCTTCTCCGACGTCAAATATAGTCTTCCAGAGCTCAATAAGTTGGTCCCCTCTCTATAGTCGAAGAAGAGCTCTCTCTAGTATCCCAGCCCGCAACTTGCCGCGCTGAAAGTTAGTTATCCCAGTGTCTTGGGCCTCTCTGGTGCTCCATTAGTAATTAATTATATGGCTATTTAATTAGAGTTTGTGTGATGGCAGCACGAAATGAGGTTTCCTCTTTAATTGATGTTAATGGGAAGTTAGCTCGCCTTGACTCCATTCCTTCTTATTATGTTACTGTTGTCTTTGAGAGAATTTTTTTTTATGGTAGCTTGGTATGGTCTTTCCACAAGTGCCACGTGCAGGATGCTGATTATTGGATGGAAAGTGGGTTTCCCCTCTCTGATAAGCGACTTGGGTAAGTCTTTTAAAGCTTGTTTTGATGGAGGCTATATTTTTTGGTTAATTGTTTTTTCCCTTCGAAGTACCAACGGTTAGATCAAAATCCATACCACACTGATTACAAAGTGGTCGAATAGGTTAGACTCATCTTGCGTTTGGTCACATTTGATGGTTAGTTTGTGGTTCAAACCCTGGTTGGATGCACTGAAGGAGGAGTGTATATATATATATATGTATGTATCTATGTATGTATGTATGCATGTATATATGTATGCATGTATGTATCTATGTATCCATGTATCTATGTATGCATGTATCTATGTATGCATGTATCCATGTATCTATGTATACATGTATCTATGTATACATGTATCTGTGTATGCATGCATCTATGTATACATGTATCTGTGTATGCATGTATCTATGTATACATGTATCTATGTATGCATGTATGTATCTATGTATACATGTATCTATGTATGCATGTATGTATCTATGTATGTATTTATCCATGTATGTATATCAAATTAATATATTTTCTTCATGTACGTGCGGTCATGACAAGTGGATACGACTGATTTATATTAAAAAATTCTTACAAATGGACGTATATTACAGCCAAAAAATTTGGCTATATTTACTTTCACGTATTCATACATCAAGTAATCTGAAGCTGTAATTTTTAATAGGTATTATTAATACCAATAAAAAACACTAATAATATACTAAAATGTAATGAATGTTGACCACAACAGACTTCAGTTCCAACGTCACCCCTCAATTTTCTTCTCTGTCCCGTGCAACGCCTGTTTATGCGAGTCTGGAGGAAAGAAAGACCTCTCCAGCGTACTTTACACAGTAATCCCGCAGTTCGTCTGTTCCCAAACCTTCCCACCGGCTATTACCATAATTCAAGGAGTCTCGAGTCGCATGCAAACCTCTATTGTCTTGTGGAAAAAGAAGGTTGGTACGCGTGCGCGCTCTCACACATACACACACCGAAATACATAAATTACCGTGCTGCAACTGGCATTCCTGACAACTACAGCCCCCCCCCCCTGCCTGCCCCACCGCCATCCTTTCCGATGGAACTTACGTGGGAAGTAGAGGAACCTGCGCATTTGGGGAAACCTTCTTCTCTTTGATACTTAACACCTACTCCAGTTTCCCAACCTTTTAACTAAAGATTGAAAAAAGTAGCCCCCATTTGGAAAAAGTTAATAGTGATGAAACTTACTGAAATTAGTAGATAATTTATTCAGCTCATTAATTTAGTCATTCGATAATTATATATCGCAGTTCAGCCATTTGCGAACAATGGCTTGCAGTTCATTCGTTTATGAACTACAACTTAATACTCTATCATTTACTAGCGCATTACCAATCTACAGTTGAAGTTCAGTTGTTCACGAACTACTGTACAACTTGTAGTTCAGACGTTCACAAACTAGATACTGTAGTTCAGTTTTTCACTATTTAGCCACCGGCCTATCGTGAACTATATTCTGAAGTTCAGTGTCAGTCGTTCAATGTGACCTACCTATTGCTTGCAGGTGTGAGGAGGTGGCAGATATAATCGATTCACTACAGGAGTGGTGGTAAGTAGCAGCTACAGTAGCCCCATGGATTTTTTGGTGCTGACTGACAGCTTTAAAAAGTTATCAGACCAAATTAAGTATCCCTACGCCGAACCAGATGATCTGCAAAAACATGTGTTTAGCAGCTGGCACTTATGACAGTCAAAATTTAGGTATATACCTAAATGTTGACTGTCAGAAGTCAGCTGTGAGCTGTCAGTCAGCACCAAAGAAAGCCATGGGGCTACTGTAGCAAAAGCTACCAGATCTACTCTCATGTATCCATTCGCCAAACCATATGGTCTTCAAAACCATAACTTGATTGATTTGTTGTAGATTTTGCCAGTCAAAACATTAACAATAAGCAATATGCTTTTAATTATATCTTTCTCTTAACCGTTTTTACATCTTCTGTTTGCTGTCATTTACCACAATTCCTTTGGCAAATCGACTCTAGATTTGTCGAACAAGAGGGAATGTCGAACAATGAACACCTTTTCAACCCGAATAATCCTGACATTGTCACTCAAGAGAATAAGCTCGCCTTTTTTTTCCTCATTCGTTTCTGTGACCAAGATTGTTCAAATAATCACGATTGATTACTGTCGGGCTCCTTTATAGTTTGAATATGATACCTACTACTTCGAGAAGGTGAAGTATTTGATCAGTTTAGTTGGAAGAATCGTTCTATTCGAAAGACGTACTCTAATTTTAACCAGTCGTGATGATTGTTTGGAATAGGGTTACCTATACCATGATTTTGGTTGAAAATATTTTTTTGAGTCCAACATTGATAATATTTTACTTTTTTTTTTGTAGGTAATGATTTTTATTAAAAGCTACAGCTGCATATAACATTGCTTGATGTATGAGTATATTAAAAGGCTTTTAGTAACTACCAGATACTGTTCTTCCTACAAATATCAAGGTATGGGAGTAAATCGTAAATGGCTAAGAAATGTAAACAAAATGGTTTAATTTAAAGTTAATTCCAAGATAGTTCACAAATAAATAATTTGGTGTTGATAGTATAGTATCCTTTTAATTTTAAATACTGGGTTATATATCATTGTCATACCATAAAGTATTAATTAATATGTATTTCAAACTAATAAGTGATGGTTGTCCGCGGGATCAGTTCTGATGGTTGGATCATATAATCATATTATATCAATTTATTTCAGCACAATGTTTTACTACCGGTTCAGGTTATACGCACATATACTAATTACGCTAGTGAGTTTAGGAGGGGAAAGATTAAATTAAGAGGAAATGCACCCACATTTGTGTGTAGAACGAAAGTAAAATAATTTAGGAAAAAATACCCTCACTACATGCTACTGGGATTTGAACCCCAAACTCCTTGTAAACGGCAGTTTAGTCTACTGCGAGAGTGACGTCCTAGACCATGTGGCCACAGAAGTAGGCAAGTATTATATAGTAGACTATTAATATGGTTGTTAGTTTTTTTAAATTAGTTTCAAATTAATTTTTAGTAGAATTTGATTTTAAAATGGAACTCGTCTAATAAAACGCACTTTTGACTGTTTTTTCTGTATGTAGGTACATACCTTGTTGATTTTATTTGAGCATCACATCTTACCACCCGTTCATATTAACCGCATATTTACAATAATGGAGCTCAAGATAAGGTACAATCCGTTGGCCGCATGCGGCCAATCACGTATTTTTATGCGGCCCACGAGCTAAAACTATTTATCTATGAAAAAAAGATTTTAGTGCTAAAAAAAATGTTTCATTTCCAACATTGTTTTAGTTGAATTTGTGTTTGTGCTTCATTGTTTGTTGTATTGTATTGTTTGTTTTCGTTCCACGTTGGAATGTAATGAGTCCGTCTCTAGGAGTAGGGAGGGGAAAGGGGTAGGTGAGGTAAAAATGTTGGAAGCCCTCTCTCGATCGCCGTTTTTACGGCACGACATTATTAATAGCCGAAACGTGTTGGTTCGGACCATGAATAGTTAATAACCAAAGTGGTGGATGTACAAAATAACTGTTTTATGGCCATATTATTTTGGCCGGACACTCAACCGGCCACCGCAACACCTGTAAGATACAAAGAAACTTTAAAGACTGGTAGCTTTAATAGTTTATTTCTAGTTCATTTTATAAATGCTAATGGAGGTTTTGTGGGCATGTTGCCGACATCTGTTTTAACACTTTCATAATAAATAAACATTTTATTTAATGTTATTTATTTACTATTTCCGTCATAAGATTTTTTTAATCTGCTTTTTCACAGCGTATTACTGCGCGTCCGAGATATTCGTATATTTTTCACTAATAGGGTAGGATGATGAAGGTATAATTTTGAGAAAATATACCGACATTCGCTTAGAGGAAGCATGTATTATTATTTAGGGAGAAAACGCCTTAGGTAGATCCGGCCGGGACTCAAGCCCCAACCTCCCCATCATTGTAGAACTCGATTAGATGAGCTTAGTGTTTAGTCCGAGTCCACACTGATGTGAATACTTGTCTCAATAAATTTCGATAACCCTCAGTATTCGATAAGCCTATATAAATGAATTCTTGGAATTTTCGATACAGCCTACGAAAGATCCAAATTTCGATTTTTGGTCACACAGAAAAATAAGTTTACCCACTTCTTTCTCAAAATAATAATCGTTGTTGATGAGATAGAAAGCTATAATCCTTCTTAAATGAAAGGAACCTGTATGGTTGTAAAAGTAAATAAAAACAAACAGTATCTTTTAATTTGTTGCTTTATTAGTAGGAACAAAAACTTACCAAAAAGTCTTCAACCTTTTTTCCTCTCCCACCGACATTGAAAGGGTCAATTAAGCCTGAACCAGAAATCCCTTCTCCCTCTTTCCACCCCTACGTATTTAAAGAATCCTCCCTTCCTTAAGTATTCAACATTGATCACTTCGTCAAGATGAAAACCGATTTCACTTTAGATTTTCTATCTTTTTTAAAAAAATAAAATAAAAAAGCGGTGCTTCTTGGTGTTTCTGACGTCCATAAGGGATGCACTATGGTCAGCCATAAACATCCCTCGCTGTTTCCATGGACTTTATCTTACGCTCGTAAAGTTCCCTAAGGTTTTTTTTAAGGGGGCGACTAAAGTAAGGGGAAGTCTTCAATTTTGTTATTTACCAAAGTTTTATGATTCCTCACTCCCGCGCACGTTCAATATTCTTTCTCTCTCTCTATTGAACGTAATGTGCTTACCCCTTTTCATCCTTTTTTTTATTTAACTTTCATGAGCAATTTTGATCGCAAAACACACTTTTAAGGTTATTTTTAAAAGTATCGACTTCAGATATTTCGTCTCTTTGACTTGTCTTCTTTTTTTCTCTCCCTCTCTCTTATTTTTCCGACATCCATGAACGCTAATACTTTAATAGCAAAGTACAGCACTTGGAAAAGTGTATCCCCGGTGGAATGAAGACATTCATGTTATATGATGGCTTTAAAGCAAACAAGCGCCGTTAGCATTTTTATTTGCTCATGCTTTATCAACGTTATGGTCGTGAATGTGAACTCTTAGGTCATTAAATCGCTATAATATATAATTACGCAGGTGTTTTAGGTTGTAAAATGTATATTAAGCTCGTAAACTGTGTTTGTTTTACATTTAATATGCATTTCCTGCGAATACTTTGAATTAGATACTTAAAGTGTTTGTACATATACACAAATTAGTAATAATTCAAATTTTCTTTCACGGTTGAAACTTATAAAATAACTTATTTAATGGGTGTAAAGTGGTTTTTTTTTCAGTTTAACGAAATGTGTTGCAAATATTCATCACTAAACGTTTTTTCCTTTAGTGTGTACACTGTAAGTTTTAATGAAAGGGTCATATAATGGATTAATCAATGGGCTAGGTATGAAGAGGGTAATTTATGGGAAATGTATCCCCATTGTCATGAAGGGAGCAGGTCCAAACCACAATTATGAAACATAGACGGAGGCGACTTATCGTGAACAAAATTAAGATTAGCAAAAATTCTTCAATATTATTATTATTGTTAGCACCGCGTCTTACTACCCGTTTGGGTTACACGCACTTACGCTAATGTGTAATGGTAGGGTGATTGTGAGATGAAATGGAATGGAGGACCTACAGTTTAACGTGGAATCCGAACCACGGTGGAGGCCTGGCATTCCCCACATTCACAAGATGTCTCGTCAGAAGCATCAGGTGCCTTAAGTGATAGTAACATGAAATGTCCTTTAATGCCGATACAAACTGATGATATGATCGTTATTGTTCTTGATTAGAGTTCTAAATCTAGTCCACTGACTAACTGTTAACTTTTGCAATGCGAGCCTATCACCTTTAACTGTGTGACCACCTATAATGATAATGTCTTTACAGTAACATATTTATTAGACTCTTGAGATTGAAGTTATATCATAATCAGAAGTTCAGGGAATTTCACTAACAATTATCCCATCATTTTGTATCGGTATTGTAAGACATTTTACGTAACTATCACTTAACTTGCACCCATCTCGGGGGCGGAGTTGGCTAACGCGCTAGTTGTGTTGAGCTCAACTTCTGAGGACGGGGAGATCGAGGTTCGAATCTCGGTCGGGTGAACTGGGGGTGGGGTGGGGGGGTTCCCACTCTCCTTCCACGCAAATGCGGGTTCACTTCCTCTAATTCAACCTTCCCAATTTCTAATCCATTAGCGTAATTAGTACTTAAAGCGTATAACCCGAACGAGTAGTAAGAAGTGGTGCTAAATAATAATAAAAAACTTAACTTGCCTGATGCTTCAAACTGTTGAGAAATTTAGTTAATCTGAATTGTGTTCACGATAAGTGGGAGGGGTGCTCCCACCTCACCTGTAGCTCCAATAAAGCGTAGTTACTTGTTTCTTTTTACATCCATCCATCCATCCACAAGATCCACATATTTACACTAACAATACAAGATAAAATACAAGAAATTAAAAGTGAGAGAAAACATACCTACATTTGCATGAGTATGAGGTGTACAACCATTTAGGAAAAAACATCTTCAGTACACCTGGGTGAGATAAAATCTCCGAGCTTTCCGTTACTAGTAAACCATACCAGATGAAACTAACACCTTTATTCACGTGTTTACCTGCGTGAGTCTGTAGTTAAGTGATTCACATTGAACCTAACAAATGTCACACGTAGAGTTAAGTCTTTAGATAAGTGTGTATGTGTCTGTGTGTGAACTCTTGTGTGCTAGGATTGAGAGATGAAGTGGGTTAAGGAGTATGCACCTAACAAGTAAAATAGTATTTCACATTTTCTGTTATTAGTAGTATGCTCATAAATAATAGTTGTTTTGAAGACTAGAACGTTTAGAAAGGCTTTCTATTGTTTAATGTATTGGAGTGTTCATTTGGTACTGTCATATTGCATGCTTCTTGGGCCATAATTCATCCACTATTCGCATTTGCCATGTTGCTCACCCCTGAAGGTGTATATGACCAAGTTTTAGGATGCCACTTTGTCTCTTACAATTTTATACCTCCCACCCTTCCATAAGAATGCTCAATTTTCTTTTCCTACTGCCTTTATTGTTATTGGCGTCGTAAGGCACCGTTTCTTACTCTTCATCTGGAGACAGAAGAGTCCTAACCTGAAAGGTGTTCCAACTTTGGAAAATACGCACTCTCTCTCTCTCCCTTTACGGTTTTTATAGGGCTACATATACCTTAATGGAGCTATCTCAATTATGTGAAGGTCATTAAACCGAGTTATGTTTCCCAACATTAAGTCTACAACCCTCTTTTTTTTTGCACTATTCCTATACTTGACGGAAGTTTTGCCATGCATAAGAACTTGTATGGACCATCCTAAAAGTTAACTAGTCGTTGATGGTTTACCACTTTCAAGGTTTATATTACACCCTCCCGCACCCCCTCCCTGCAAATTTTACACCATCTCGGCCTCTAGATTGGTTTTGACGTCCCTTTAAGCTTGGAGTTCCGAGAGATGGTTTCATGATTTTTTCTTTTTAAATTACTGATTTATTTTTCGAGCTTCAAAAGCGTAATGTGGTGTCGCTCGCTAATAAATGTGTGGTATGTTTCTAAAAAAAATTATGGGAAATCAATCCTTTTCCACTTTGGTTTTACAACTAGTTCTCACATTTTTAAAAACTGTAATATTAACTAACATTAGCTTTAAATTGACCTTGGCGGTTTTACTAGTGAAGTTTGGAAGATTATTATACATTTTTCTTATAAATAAAATAAATTTTTTTTGTATTTGGCTATAGTTTACAAAATATAGCAAATATATTAACAACTTTGAGGAAACAAATATACGGTTTCTAAAAGGTGTACAAAAATGATACCATAGGTAGATCACTCCTTCACAGAATGTGTTCAACATTATTGGCCACCGCCAACTTACAAACACGTTTGATAACAGAAAACTTTATTTCTATGTATCCGACTAAGCCTATTAAAGCACTACGGCCCCATGTTGGGCGCCAATTATGATTATATGCGTCCTCGATGGGCGCCAATTAGAGTGTTCTCGAGCCACGATGGGCGCTAATTAAAGTGATACTGTTTAATTAGCTGATTTTTGCTCCGTTTTCGAGCACTAATTAAGATGATATGGATTTATAATGAGATAATGGGTTGTGGTTGAGCACTACCTTATAACGATGTTGGGTTTTACCGTGGTGACGATGCGAGTATGCATTACTGCGCACTTGCCCGCTGTTACTTGATATGATTATTTCTGATAATTGATCTTATTAAATAAACAAGACTTTAAATGTTGTACACGTTTTATTTAGATGATTTTACTTTCGTACTGAAGATATGATATATAAAATAGCAGTCTTTGTTAACTTCACAGGTTGCTTTTCTGTCATTTTTCTCTCTAATATATTAAATGCACGCTATGGATTTAAGCTACTGGCACTGTGTGTATTCATACGCACAAGTGGCTTATACTTGACCTACCCCTTGCCTCTTGGACCCCTTGTCACCAGTGTCAAAACCAACTAACAAAATAAGTCCTGGTGACAGGTGTTGTGAAGGATAGCTTCCTATTGGTAGAGGAAGCCAGCGAGTCGCAAGATTTTGCTAAATTCTACGGAGTTAATAATTGAAAGAAAAAATAAATTATAAGGGTGCAATTCACTGACATTATTTCTGAAAAGCGCGTGACTCTCCCTGGACTAAATATTAAAAGGATATTTTATATACAGTTTATCTAAGCAAAATACACTTCATCCATGACTTTTTAATATATGAGAGGGATACAAAACAGTATCATTACAATATCCAGATCGACAGATATGTATTTAATTAGTTGCTGCAAATGGTGAAGGTTTACATTCGCAGCAACAAATCACTGACGTTTGCATAGTTGTAAAACAGAATATGCTTTATCGTACACTATTAAACATGGTGTCGGTAATTTTGAGCATATTCTGTAAAGGAGTGTTTTCCTACTGTTCCAGATTTTTCGGGACACCTGTATTAAAGTTTTATTGGCAATAAAGTAATCAAACAATTAATTTACAAGCATCTTCTTATTAACTTTAGATTAAACTTCGTATTAAGCCCAATGCTTTGTGTTTAAACCTACTTAATATTGGTCACAGCAGCAATAATAAATATTTAGATATTCCGATAGTTTGCTATAAGTTTTTATGACGTTTTTGGGCTCTATAAGTTGTAATTTTTTTCTCACTCAACTAAGTTTTTGTGGGTAGGAGAGAGAACTAGACTAGTCACACTGTCGCCAACCGCATAGGTCAAATAATACGGGTATTACCTAGTAAGGTTTTTTCAAACAATATTTGATCCATATCAGTGTGACCACGGAATGCACATTTAATCCAGTTTGTAAATGACGGGGAGGTTGAAGTCCGAATATTGGCTGGGTGTGATAGTGGGTGTTTTCCTAAATATTTTCACACCCTCCTTCCACGCAAATGAGAGAGTGAGAGTACAGCTCCCCCAAATTCTAACATTCCTTATCCCTTACCCCACCACTAGCGTTGTCAAAATATTCTTAGCCCGAAAGGGTAGTAAGAAAAGCTAGGAAACATAACTACTTGCCTATAGTTCCCAGGCCCCCCCCCCCCACCAAGTCCATATTCATCGACTGACCCTCATATTATAGAGAATTCTTTGTTTTGTTTCAGATGATCGACGTAAAGTCGGCCTCAAACTACAACACCGGTTTCTCTGTGATCGGGAACCCGTCAGTGTTCATCTGTCCTCCACCCCACTTAGACCCGTACACATCACAGGACCTATACAACCCAGTGTACGAGGAACTCTCCAACGGTGAGTGGAACATTTCACTTGATTAAGTCTGAGGGCAGCTTTTAGCTATCAGTGGTAAGGCGTGACCTTTTAGAAAGTATTGCAAGATACTAATTACACCGTACCTCGTCCTTGGAAAACTAAGGACCACATAACAGCTAGCTTGTAATCCTAACAGTGTATATTTAATCCAAATTTATATATACAAGCAACGTCTCGTTCAGCCATGTCAAACTTGATAACACTCCCCAAGACGCCACTGACGTCTAGCTCATTGTCTGAAGTGTTAATGCATGTTGTACCATTGCAGGGTCCGGTGACCGCGGGGACTCTGACCCGGATAGCGAGGAGTGCCGAGGGCAGGCACCGCTCAGCGAGGACGAGTTTGCTGAGGACGAGCTGAGTCTAGGGGGTGGAGAGGGGGATGCCGGACACCCCCAAGCGGGCCCGCAGTGCCCCGCTGAGTGCCCCCCTCACTCCGGCAACAGCTCGCTCCAAGGGTCGACGGGGAACGACTTGTGCCGCGACCTCGATTCCTCTGACGCCGACGACAGAAGCCGGTTCTTGACGAGCCCCCAAGGTCAGGGCCTTGTTCCGGGCAGGAACTTCAGCCTTCCCCCAGGGTGCAGGACCCGGACGTCCAGAGGCCTTCACCCACACCAGCACAGGGGGCCTGCGCCAGACCCGAGGCGACCCAGCAGGAGTTTGGACAGACGGCGGGGGTGGAGGGGCAAGCCTTCCCCCAACCAGCAGCCGTCTCCCCCATCCCCAGCCCATGGCGAGTTCCACGAGGGCCTCCTCCTCGACGCTCTCCTCCAAATGTATCCTAACGTGGTGACGGTAGGGGGGACGCCTTTGGTGAGTGGGAGAATCAACAACAGGGGCGCGGTTCCCGGAGGTGGCGGCCACCACCACGCAGTTCCTAGCGTTACCCACCGTCTCCCGTACATCCTGCCCACTCCTAGTCCAGCACCGACCAGGAACCACCTGGTGAACCCGTACGAGTCTGTCCCGGTGTTGAACCACCTGCACCAACACCACCATGGGTACGGGCCGACGAGACACCCGGAGATGTTCACCACGTTCCGACCAGCCGGTGGCGGAAAGGCCAACAGCCAGGACTCGTCTTTCGGTTCCGACTCGGGCTACAGCAATAATACGTCAGGGGGACGCACCACCTCCTCGAGGGGGAGAAAGGATGCGCACAGACATTCTGCGCACAGCGGGGAGCTTACACTGTCGTAGTACTACTCGCTCTTCCTGTGGGGGGGACTTGGCCACGCGGTAACGAGGCGATTTCAAATAAAGTGCCCTGAAATTTAGCAAAGATTATTTGGTGTTTTATTTTAACTAAATTAATTTGATTATTAATATGTTTAATTTATTTTGTTGCAATAAAATAATCCTGTGATGAAACTTTTATACTTAAGCGTGAATGTTAAATAAAGGCTTTAAATAATAATATAGAATCCGACATAGGTGTGGCGAGAGAAGTTTGTTTTATTAATTGAGGATTCAGTTCACTTGTTTCGTGATTGTTATCATAGACGTAAAATAAAACATACCAAATATCGAAGATAACCTTTCGAATGACTATTTTAACAAAGTGAAAGCCGTATTCAAATTCTATTATATACTGATTCAGTGCGAGGTTAAAAATATTTCTTGTAAATAAGGTATGGTAAAGTGCTTCTTTATAAAGTCCATAAAGTCTTTATCTCTTTTATCTCTATTTGATATTTGAGGGAAAATAAATAATATCGCACACATGCGCTTTGGAACGAAAGTTACTAACATCATTTTTTTTCTCTCCAAAGAGTGAGATAAGACATTCATAACGCGTTTTAAATAATGTAAGAAAATAAAAATGCAAGTGTACTTCCTCTTTCATTGTACTCTTCAATTGAATCATCAAGAAAAAAATAAATAAGCAGGGTCTCATTCAAAACATTTTAGTAGAAAGACTTTTCATAACTGAAAATGACTATGTAAAGTTTAAAAATGAAAGCTCTGTGATTTTAAAACATGTATCCCCTGTTTCTAATTTATTTTAGCTGTATCTGTGGCCATAAAATTAGAATACCATCATATATATCAAGTTCATTTTTAATTAAAGTAATATTTTCAGCACAAAAATTTAAAGGGATGTTAGAAAAGAAATAGTCAGGTACCTAAAAATAGTATTATATGTTTGGTATTATTATTGATTGATAGATAGTTACCCTTGTATAATTAATTGATCAATCAACTAAATTTCAACTATGACTAGCTCCTACACCACACTACTAAATTATTATTATTAGGTGTTCTGTCTTATGATAGGTCCATTATTTTTATCAATGAACTTGAACATCAATGCTCCCTGACCTCTATCACCTCCTTTAGCTCCCAGAATGATCTACTTTCCTTCAAGTCATCCAATATTTGAATCCTCCTCCTCCTTGCTAACATCCTCTTTACCTCAACCTTGCCTTATATGACGTCGTACAGAAGACAGTTTCTCCTAACGATGTGTCCGATCCAGTTTGCTTTATACCGAAGAATCACATCCAAAACGGTTCTCTTCTCATCCACTGTTCTTAGGACTTCTTCATTTGTCATCCTGTCTGTCCACCAGATCTTATCAAGTTTTCATTACATAGTATATACCTTAAATTATATTTTTATTATGTACAGTCCAATTTTCACATGAAAGGCCTTTTGGAAAATATAAAAAATCTGCTAAAAATTTATATGATTTTACTATCTTTTAGTGTTATATTATAGTTATTGACTATTTATGAGGAGTGACAGCTGAAGATCACCTGACTTTGCGTATGAATACATGAAAATATATAGAGTAATTTTTCACGCTGTCATATAAGGCCCTTCCTATGACCATTGTACTGTAGATTTCTTGTGTTCACAAAAGAAAATCATTATTAAAAAAAATATTAATATAAGATTGCATGTTATCAAAGAGGATTCCAACATTAGTTTGATATTTTGTGACTTGTATTTGATGCCTTGCGTACACGCTATATAAGAGAGCGCGTTGCCTTCCTTACATACAACTGCAAGTCAACACAGACGTTATATGTTAATATATTTCCCTTAAAAAACATAAATTAATAAAAGGCTCATACAAAACTGTAGGATACAACAAATTAATTTATAGCTTAAATTAGTTTTAATTATATTTACATTTTTTACTGGAACTATATCCACTGCTAAGTTTATCTTGGCTACTCATTAAAACTAATGTTTGTAAAACTCTTGTTGGAAGCAGTTATTATAAAAGTATGCTAAACATTATTCTTAACTAAAATAGAAAACAATAGATTTTTATTTTTATTTTGAGCTAACGCCAGACATGAATGAATCAGTAACAGCAACAGCCAGGGTATCCATATTAGATTTACACTGATAGAATTGGGATTAGGAAGGTAGAATTTAAAGGAAGTATATCCATACTTGCGTGGAGGGAGAGTGAAAATCTATTTAGAAAAAACTCTCTACATCTGGCCAGGACTTTAACCCCAACCTCTTTGTCAGTGGAAGACTATTTTGGTTACTTCAAAGTAAAAGCCAAAGTAGATATTTGGTTACATCACTACAATAAAATTAATATAATGAAATCAAAAAGTTATTCGAGATATATGACAGGTATGTCCCTGACTAATAAAGTTTACCAATAAAATTTACGATTATGAATAATTTGAAAACATTTTCCTAAGTAAAATCTTTACGGATGTCATAATTATTCCAGAGAAAATTTTTGTTTTAAACTCAAGGAAAAAATTATCTGTGTCATGTTTATTATTATGGTTGGTGTGTAGGAAACTTGAATTATAGACAATGTTCTTGCAGTTTTTATACCAAAATTTTTTGTTTCAAATTAATAGAATATCTCTCTATTAGAAACATAGAGCTTAATTTTCCTTACATGGTGACCTCCCCAGTTGCTTAATATCTATCATGAACGTAGAAGCATTAGATGAAAAACTTTTTAAATGAAGAGAAAAAGTTGTCATTAAATTTTAGAACATCCTTGGTGAATTTCAAGAACTGTTGAGGTAACCATGTGAAGAAAATTAGACTCTTTTGTTTCTACTGGAGAATTATTTGATTTATTTTGAGCAAAAAAAAAAATTTTTTTTAATAAAAACTGCAAAAATGCTGAACTTTAATCGCGTTGCCTAAATTTTCACTTTAGGCAAAACACATGTGTGTTGTTTACTTACTCGCCTTAGCAGATTTGCTTCATTTCCAATATTTGATCTAATTAAAAATTAGTTTGAGACATATTTTAAAAACTGGCAACGCACAACAGCATAAAATAATTCCGTTAATCAAATGACTTATTAACGGGCTCGTTTTAACACCAACGTTTAATTATTTTTTTAAATTATAATTTTTATTTTTATTTGCTATAACGTTCATTGCCTCACTTACTAAAGTAATTTACCTATCCCTATTTGAACTAGTTCTATCCAGTCCACCTCATTACACCTATATTTTTTCAGTTACATTATAATGTTATCTTCCTATCTGTGTCTAGTTCTTCCCAATGGTCTCTTCCCATTGGGTTTGCCAGTCAATACCCTGCCCATTCATGCTGAATGTCCTACCCATCGTAATCTAATTATAAGTAATTGGCTATGAAATGTAAACAAAATGGTACACTTAAAATAAAATACAGGGAATCAAGTTTACTGAGAACATATATGATGGTGTTGGTAATATCCTTTTATTTTATAGATTATAATGTTTTATTTCAATGTAATAGTAAAAATAATTATATATTTTTGCACTAATGTGCGTTGTCAGTTCTTAGAGTTAGTTTCAAATTAATTGATTGGTAAAACTTAAATATAAAAAATGGAATTCGTCCACTGAAGCGCACCCAAAAGAAGAGGCTGCCGATAGCAAAAATATGCTCTAAGTAAACACGATTATTAGTATTTTCTATACATTTAACCCATATTATTTTAAATATTTTAATAATATTAAGAATAACTATGGACAGTTAACCTGAATTATTTTTACTACGTAGCAAAATAATTCAAGATATATTAAAAATAATATTTTGGTGCTAAAGCGATCTCTTAATGTATTGATTATGTATAGCGTACATACAAGGCATTATATTGAGTGAAAAATATATTATTTTGTAAAAAAAAAAGAAGTTAGTATTACATATTTTGATAGATATGAAAAGGATATTTTGTTTCCCCTTGATTTTTTTAAATGCCTGTAATATTAATAATTCCAAAACAATACAGGTACTGAAATAATATAACTACCTTTTATAAAGTAAATTTTATCCAAATTGAAAGTCATTCTAAACAGATTCAAATTTTGTTGTTAAATATTTATGAGTACATTTTTAAAATAGTATTTAGTATATATATTTATTTAATCATCCTCATAGACTATGTGTATGAATAAAATATAATTTTCATTCAAATTTTCTTTTTATCATTTTAATCTTTCAAAATACATCTATATCTGGGGTTAAATCTTTAACAATTTTAAATATTTATTTTGACCAAGTATTTGATTGTTGAAATAATCAATCACTCATTAAAAAGTAATCGTCTTGCAGACAGTGCTATTTATATTTACAACTCAAAATATGCGCAGAAAAAATGCTGACATAGGATGTATTCCTCAAAGATTTAAGACATTGCATACATTTTATTGGGTAATCTTGGGTTCATAATATATTGTAAATCAGGTTGTAGAACTGAGCCTTGCGTACGTTCACTGCAATCTGTTGTTGTTTTTTGTATGTCACAACAAAATTTGAGTTTAAAATTTGACTGACGCCGTAGGAATGTTATGTAGGCCAACAGTGATTTTATACATACTCAGTAGTTGTGCTATTGGGCGTCAAAAATTTTCACTTTTAAAGGACCTTCATAAATAGCAAGGTTTTATAAAACGGATAATTTAAAGGATTTTGGCTCTGGATGAATAACGAACGATAACATGGTAAAATTATAGACTTTTAACATGAATTAATAGCTCATTATATTCGTGTATAGTTTATATCTAAAAAAACTTTTTATAGCACTACAGGGGGTAAAACTCCCCCCACCCCATAATCACCTCTCTCTCTCTCTCTCTTATATGGTTTGAGACCTTTTATGTTCACATTGTGGCACTATGAATATTCCATTACTCTAATTTGTGGCATGACAATGTGGCATACGTCATGAACATATACATTACTGTTCAATTTAGTGTTCATAAGTAAAGTTTATCTCTCTTTTATGGATAATATAATACATGCCATAATGTTATTAAATAACAATTTGACTCTTGATATCCAAATTTGTTTTTATTTTATTATATGCTTCACTAAATTTCTAAACTCCACTATCTCACGCCAATTAATTTCATTGAGCATTAGTTTTATTCCCTTGATAGCTATTCATTTTAACTACGGATCAATCAAATAGTCAGTTTTATAGCCTGTTCTGTTTAAGGAACATTAACTTGCCTGAATCGGAAGCTTGAAGTTATAACCTCGAATAAATTGCATTGATGTTATTCCCTCTCCCCTTCCCTGATATTCTATTGAGACATTTCTTTTTAAAGCTCACCCTCATCCTATTTCTTTGAATTAACTTGTTTAACATACTAATAACTTAAATAATTACGTTGCAAAAATTAAATCAAATTGTCATAAATATGTAAATAAAGAAAACTTACACCCAGAACTAGAGATGAACTCTGGTCGTCCGTCTCTACGAGACAACCCTTCTACTTACTGGATATGGCTAGGATAGCTTAGTTTATAAAGCGGTTGATGGATAAAGCTGGATGACCGGGGTTCCAATCGCTGACCAAGTGTCATTTTTCTTTATTTATGCAATCACTCCAACGTCTCTGGGCGGAAAAAAAGTTTGAATAATTTTTATAAAATTTATAATTGTTTAACCATTGCTGCCCCAAAAATAAACCTAAAATTTGGCTTGGAATAGGGCTATAGGTGGAATTAGTTTTATCTGATTGACAAGGACTATTTAGTTTATTTTTAATAATATACATTAGACACAACTTCGTAAACTCTTATTTTGTACGCAACAATTAATAATGATTTATACAGTTACACAAATTTCCAGTGTAGGAAGTTATTCAAATTTATAGATATGTACATGAATATTGATTAGTTATTCCAGGTTTTATTATTTTACAACAAACGTTTGTAAGATTACTTCACTTCAAATTATTCCTCAAACGTGTTATTTATTTTCATCCAACTATTGGTGCTCAGTCAGTAAAATTATAATGAATTTAAAATAAATCGTACTACCACCATAATAAAATAAGATATTAAACATGGGTTTGTTTTTGGAAAATACATAACTTCCTTTTGTTATTGGACTATTGAAGTGCTATATTATTCAGGAACTACCTTGACCTGATAACATCTTTAATAGAATGAAGGAAAATGGTCAAACTGTAAACTATTTATTGGGATCTATTAAATTTTCCTTAAGTAACTAAAACACTTTGTAAATAACATTTTACTACTTATAATCACATTGATTTGGAATCCTAAATATCTTGTTACAATCGTTTCTATAAATCAACTGTTACAAAAATTTTAGTTGAATATATACTTATAAAATAGTTAAAGTCACTCTTTAAGTGTTTCTGTAAATGCAGTTCAACCAATATTAGATCTGAAGCTTTAATTTTAAGATAGAATGAATGAACTATGTTATTTGTTTGAAAGTTTTTCAAGTTGTCAGATGCAATGCTTCTATTCAGTGCACCTCAATTAGCTTTTAAAAATATTTACTTAGTGAAATACAAGCAAACTAAAGACAATTTTGAAATTCACTGGTAATCAAAAAGTCATTTACACACAAAGTTTTAACTCTTAAGGCTTTAAAATTAAATTTCGCATATAGTACTCATTTAATATTAATTACTATGGATTGAAAATCTGGAAATAATACAAAATATAAAGTCAACTTATCAAAGATTCTAAGTGATTAGTGAAAGAGTGATAATCAAAAAATCGTTTCTTTAGCCTCCTATAAGATTAAATCATACATTTTTGAAAATGTGTCCTTGCAAATAGTTAAGCTTTTGATTGACCATAATCTCAAAATACAAAAAAATTACAGTTTTAACTATCCGAGAAATTATAGGAAGATTTTTCATCTTGCATGGGCAGGTCAACGCATTCACCAAAGGAATGGAGTTTGAAACCCTGCTTTGGTATAAGTTTTCAGATATAAAAAGTATCAAAATACTTTAAAAAATCTAATTTCAAACAATTACATTTAAAATGGATTAGATTTGTAAAGCTGTTGAATAAAATAGTCTAACTTGATATTGTAAAAGCGGCATTGTATTTTTGGCAACTTGGATATATATGCATAGTGTGTGAAAATATTATTTCGGTTCACAGTGTTACACAAGAAAAAAATT
Organism: Timema poppense; assembly: GCA_902141375.1. Classification (NCBI taxonomy): domain Eukaryota; kingdom Metazoa; phylum Arthropoda; class Insecta; order Phasmatodea; family Timematidae; genus Timema; species Timema poppense. Next base: position 104,035 of record CABFOV010000298.1, read on the forward strand.
GAATAGTGCACACTAAAGAATTATGTGCGCCTTGCAGTTTAATTTTGCATTTGGTTTTGCCAAATTGTTTGCTTCAATTTAAACATGTTGCACTGGTATCATAATGTTAAACCAATTATATTTAACCACACACTATTTAAATTACTCTCAGATGATAAATAAATTTATCAACATTAATAAAATTGAAATTTTTATGATTATACTGTTTGTCAAACTGATACAAATTTCTTTTGACAGACATAATTAAAGATTGTGCTAGTCCTTTTGTTGTGAATAATGTGAGTGTAAATATATTATTATAAATAGGTGAATTGATTAGTATGTCTTACAAGTGAAGAGGAAATGGCAATAGTGAAAAAAATATTATTTTTGTAGATTTTCAAGGTGTTAAGTTTTTATAATGACTGAACTCTTTCTTCTCTAGTTTTAATCAGTGACTACAACTCAAGTTTTAACCATGTTTATAAGAAATTATGTAGGTTGTAGAGTCCCTGATAATTTAATAGTATATTGGGAAAATGATCTCCAAATTCTAGAAGACATTTTTACCAAAAGTATGGATTTATATCGGGTATGAAAGTAGTGTGAGGATTAATGATACACATAATCAGTTCTATTTCCTCGTCATCTTGTAGACAATAAAGAGCAAAGAGTAAAATTTAAGTAAATTATTCCATCACCACACCAACAAATAAAACATTTCTTACCATGAATATACAGTGTACTAATTTCTGAACATCCGCTCCCTTTGTCCTTGATTTTTTGTGTTTGCACCAAGTCTAACCATGAGGCTTACCATGGATGGATATTTACACTAATGTGCTAATTTTAATTATTTTTGTTAGCACCAATTTTTACTACCCATTCGGGCAATAATCGTATTTACTAACTTCGCAAATGGTTTAGGAAAGGAAGGTTATATTAATATGAATTGTACCCAAATTTGTGTGGAATAAAGTGGAAAATCATTTTGGAAAAATATTCTCATTAGACCCGACCAAGATTCGAACCTCGATCTCCCCATCATCGGCAGGCTAGTCTACTGCGAGAGTCGCGCCTTAGAACATATGGCCACCGGAGTGGGCTATTTATTATTAATTGCTCCAAAACAAAATCTTATGTATCACTTATTGTTTGAAAATAAATTATGGCTATTCGCAGTGGTGGCTCGTAGCTAAAATTAGTGGGGGTGCTGCTAAAACGGGAAGCAAAACAGTGCATTTTTTTACTTCACAGCCGCAAAGCCAACTTTTCCGTTGGTACCATTCAGAATTAAAGCTACAAATATATTTCTTGTTGTTGCTTTTGCCTGGCTGAGATATTAAAATATCAGGTGTTGAACGACCTATTTTCTTAACTGTAACTTTCTCATGGAGAGATAGCTGTGAAAACTTAAGCTGTTGAAGTTCACTTTCAGACACAAAACTTATTTCATGGGGATGCAAGGCCATGGTTAAAGTTTTCTATTAAATAAAAGAACCGGAAAAAAATTAATCAAATAGAATAGCTGGAAGCAGAATAATAATCTAACTCTACACTCTTCTACACTTTATCACATTCAAGACTATGGTACACGGTTTTTAAGCACAACACACGCTGAGTAAAAAAAAACACTTCCTTCCACCATCACGCCAGTTCCGGCACTGCAAGAGCAACAGTGCTCTCTCTACCTGGGAGTTCCGCCTTCCTCCCCACCTCCTCCTATATGCGCATGCGCACAACAGTCAAACACCACGTCGCTGGCACTGTGAAACGCACAGTTCCATACAAAGATTTTTGTATCTTTTTCATAAATTGGGGGATGGCTATTGAAGTACTGAAATTAAGCTTAAGGAATATATATTGTACTACAAAAATAAAGAAAGAATTAAAGATAAAATGACTCATCATATTAAATGTTATCGATAATATCAAGTGGAAATAGGGGGTGCTGCAGTTCCGCAGTGCCTATACACAAGCTGCCACTGAATATTCATCTATATACATTATTGAGAGAAATAAGAAATGGGAGTTTGGTTTGAATCCGGACTGGGAGATTTAACTGACAAATGATAGGAGCATATAATAATAAAGATAGGAACATTTTTACATGATTTTTTCAGCTCTGATTTTTTTACTAACCCATCATCAGAAGAATTCATAGCTTCCCAGTCGGGACTCTAGCTAAATTTCGGCACCCCCATTTTCATCCCTTGGAAATTTTCGAGTTGTTCAAGACCCTCCATATATATTATTATTATGGAAGACTTAACCTTTCATTCATAGCTGTAATTATAATGCGAAGATATTCAATCAGGCCAGTATATATCATGAGTCAAATAATATAAATCCTTGTAGTCAAACCCTTTACGACTCATATTTCAGTGCTTCTTCAAACAAAGTTTTTTGAGTTTTGGTGAAGATGTTGAATGATGTCACTGCATGCCTTGTCTATGGCTTTTGGGATGTACAGAAATACCCACGTCTTGTTGCCACTTGCCAGTGACAATGCAATCAAGTAAATCAGGATTGACTTCACATCTTTCAATGAAATCATCGCCCTGGGCTACTGGATCAACTTCTGGGCTCTGCTCATAAGTCTCAATCATATATCGACTCAAAAGTACATGTACCTAGTCCTCTTTCTCGGGATTATCCTCAGGGAGCAATGTCTCCATAAGTAACTGCCAGGATTCCTCCCAGCAGGAGGCCATACTCCAATCTGGTTTTTGTAAGTTAGAGATCTTAGCTGATGAACTTATCTTGCCTAAGACAAGCCTAAAGGGTTATCTCCAAGAGTATGTTCTTAGCACTTCTTTGATTAACTTCTTCCAGATTGTTCTCTTCACTGCCACCAGATTGGTTTCAAACTCTTACTTCCTTCTCCTATACATTTTAAGTAGGAGGAGATTACCTACTGTGTCCCAACATCTTTGGTATCTTTCCACCTTCTTCTTGCCTCCCCAATTGGTCTTGTTAAGTGGTCATTTCATGGCTTGTTTTCCACTCTATTCGTTTCCCTTAGCCCCAAGATCACCTTCCTCATCGCCCGTTGTAGAGATTGTGTAAAACCCTAAACCTTCCTGTTGACATCGTCTCCCCTTTGTACAGGCAGAGGTATCTCCAACAGTTCCCTAAACTTTTCCCAGTCCAGCGAGCTTACATTATATCTAAGTTGCAGTTTTTTTCTCACCACTACATACTCCGCATTAAGCTCAAAGACGATGAGGTTATGGTTGCTGCATGTTGGATTTTCCAACCACCTTACAATACTTGATCATGGTAACAGCTGCAAGATTACACAAAGTAACGTCTATGTTGGAAGAGTCACCGGCCCTCACCGAATAGGTATCAGGATTATTTGGCAGATTTACCACCTCGAGCTGCCTAGCAACAATGATATCCTTGAGGGCAGTACCGCTCGCACTACCCCGTTGGTTCTCATATCTTCTATTTGCTTTTGGATACCATTCATTGTACCACATTGGTGACCTAGCATTTGTGTCAGCGGTGTATTTTATGGGTATTCCTGGATATGCTTCATCAATTCTTTTTGTCCACTTTAAATAGTGCTCTATATCCTCTCTATATTAGAAATACATGTTAGTCAATATATACCTACTGAACTTAGTCCTCAGTTCCGCACATGTGAATTTCTCGCTGCATAACTGGTTGACCCTGGTCACCGTTTTGTGGTTATTATCACAATAACGGTGCTTATTGGCAAATCTCTGGTTATAACAATTCTTGCTGTCATGAACATGTTTAGTACTTTCCCTTTGAAACTGTATAGCTCCTGGAGACACAAGAGGTCTAGATTATTCTCTTTGGTGAGCCTCCTAATTTCGTCCAGCACTGTCACATTTCTATTACATTTAGTATTAGTAGCTATTTCTACTTCCATTTACTCATGCGTAAAGGGTCCACTAAGCCGTGTCTCCTTGTGATCGAATGCTGTATGACCATGGGATCTTACTAATTGCTCGTAGAGCCTGTTAACATTGAACTCCTCGGTCCTCTTCTCAAATTTCTTGCCCACTTTGTCTCGGAGGCTCTCTGCGTCAGTTGGCAAATCTACCACTTTCAGAAGGATGTGGTCCAGAATCTCCGGGGTTGATAAGGTGATGGTTGTTCCTTTCTCCTGTCCTGATCCTACTATATGGCGTAGGGTAATTTGGAGATTTTGTTGCTTCTCCAGCCTAGATAACTGGAAAATCTCCTCAAAATTATTGTATATTTAGTAAAAATCTACTCCCATCACCACATTCTTACGCAGTTCTGGTTCCGCCTTTTCTCTTCTTGCGGCTGGGATAGCTGGATTCGCTTGTTCCATCTCAAGGTTGGTGCCCACAGGGTTCATGTAGTCCACTTTAAATTTGGACTTTCTGTCCTTTTTCCAGAATTTTTATTTCTGAATATTCTGGATACCAAGCCAATTGGATTCCACCATAATTGTGGTCATCACTTCCTGAAATTACTCTTCCGAACCCCACCCATCAGTTTGGGTGGAAGCCGTTACAAGAAGGTCTAGTTTCCTTTCTCTATAAGCTTAAGCCCTCTCCTTATTCCTTTAAATCCTTGATATTGGTTTTCTCTCCCCCCATTCTTACAAAGACTCCCCAGTAAATTTTGAGTGTGTCAGTAAAATCTTTAAGGGTTTTAGTCATCAGAATCAGTCTTCTGTATAAGACACTGGATTATCATCTTGGTTTCTTGGGATAATCTCTGTTGTTGGGGTGTTTAAATCTCTCTTTTCCCCTTCTAGTTCAAGGACTGCAAGTCGATGTTTTTTCTTTGCATGCCTTCATTCCGTAGCCCTCTTTGTCACATATCCCACACACCACAATTTCCCTCTTGCTGAGGTGAACCAGGTCCCTACAGGGGTGGCACTATATCACTACCAGGAAGTTCTTGACACACGACTGTTCAAGAGCAGACCTTGGACTCTGGGAAAACCTCTACTTTCTACTCTATACAAATATGCATGTGAGAAGATTATTTGATATTTTGAGTGTATTCAACTCTAATTAGTATATGAAATTACTAGGAAACATCAGAAGGCTTGTATGTTTTTAAGTAATTTACTTTTTTAATTTCCATTTCATCAGAATCTCAACATCCAGAAACTGCCATTCAAGGATGGTCAAGTTTTCCGCATTCGCTGTGTGCATATAAATGTACGAGATGTAATTAAGGTTACAACAATAACTAAATGAATATAATGTTACTTGTGAATAGCTCTAGTTTACTCGTCTTACAGACTATACTATCTTCTATTTGGCCATGCTCAATGAAGGTTCTTCCAATTTTCTAAAATTGCAGATAAACTAGAAAGAAAAGATTTCCTGAATACTTGAAAAGATCACTTTTTTTCTTTCTGTTTTCACAAACATCTCCGTGTGTTCCATCTAAAGGAGGGTTTATTCAGCTCTGTATTTCCAAGATGTATCCGGTATCTGGGTTAGAACCCTGGTACCTTTTTTTACTCCTGCATCTCTCCTCGTTGAGTAATTCAGTAAAAACTGGGCCGTAGAGCAATTCCCGGACGTTTCTTTACGACCCCGTCAGAATCCGAGATACCCCTTTGAATGTATGCACCGAGCAACGTAACGACTGACTAGACGAGAACAGCTCAGGGAAAAACATTGAACATTGGCTTTCCCCTCCTTTGTTTTATTTTGGTCTCGTTTTAAAAAAAAAGAGTTTTTGCTATTTCCCATCTGTTGTAGAATGCAAAGGAAATGGTTCACGATGAGTGAATAATGCAAAGTTCGCAACTCTTCTTTAGCTTGACGGCTCGCTTGTGGTTTTGTCTAGGAGATACTTTATGATTTTTTTTAGCAAGATGATATTACAAATAGTAAAAAAAAAATTGTATGCGTACATCCTCATTTTAACTATGTTATTTAGAAAGTGTCCTTAAGGTGGGGTGTAAGGAAAAGTGAGTTCGCAGTTGTTATTAGGACAAAAGTCTTTTTTGGCCCAAATACTTTTCTATTAATATTTTTTTTCAGTAGGTTCATTAGATTTATTTTTCTACACGCAGTAATATCAAAAGTTATTGAATCGCTGTAAGGACATTTTGTCATTTAAAGATACATTTTTGAGTTAGGAGAAAATGTATTGGTCAAATTCTGAAATTCCGATGACCAATATTCAAGAAGTATTGAAATAACTATTGTAGAAAATTAAACAAACCTATCTACTGAAGCACGCCTCTATTAATTTTGAGTAGAAAAGTATATTGTAATAAGAACGGAAAACATATTTCCCTCACTGGCGTTTCCTTTAAATCCCACCTTAATCTCGAATTACCGCACTATGTAGCTACTATACAAATCACATAGCAGACTTTTAGGGATGCAAATGATAAAATAATACGAATAGCTAACATTTACTTACATCAAATCAGGTGATCTTCGGTGGTCAGTAAGTGTTTACAAAATTCCAAACCACCCTTGACAGATATTCAAGATCTGTTGATATTGGCATGTGCAGAAAACTAAACTTTATGTTTTTACTGGAGAAATATTTGATTTATTTTGGCCAAAAAAATACAGTTATATAAAAAGTGTAAAAATACTTTCACTCCCTTCAGCCGCAACTTAATTACTGTTGTACAGTCTGCTTTGGTGAGGGGATAGTGAATTTAATCCGTTTTAAGCTCATGGAACATTGAAAAATGGGCTAAAATGGACAAGGTAAGTCATAAGTTGTTTTTTTAAGAAAGGACGTTATCATTAAAATAACGAGTATTAAGCTTGTGTTCAAAAGTTTGGTAACTAATATTTTAATAGTTGGGTTATTAAATAAAATAAAGTTGATCATCATCTTCCCTTTTTTTCTCGCTTCTTTTTAATCTTCTCTCAAATTATCGCGGCACACTTGTTGAAAAACGCTGATCCAAGGAATAAATCTTGCAATTGATTAGATTACCATTAATGGGAGGGATCAGGGTTTGAATCCCGGTCGGAAGTACTGAGGTCGATTGCTCCTTAATGGTTTTCCATTCTCCCTCTTCACCAATGTGGGTACATTTCTTTTAAACCCAATCAGTTTAGTCCCTTGCCCGAATAGTGTAAATATTAACTGGTCCAATGTAATGGTGGTCAGTGCACCTGGCTACCAACCTAGGGCCCAAGGATCGACTCCCAGCTAGTACTATAGGTATTTTTTTCCGAAAGCGGAATAATCCCAACGATCACCAGGGTTTGGTTAGTTAGGCTTAAGTTAGGTTTAAGAATTTCCACTTGTTCCATACCCTCATATTCACTATCAGCGCCACCTCATCTCATCGTTACATGGAAAGAGCCTCCACAGAAAGGCTGTACGGTTAGTAGTACATTCGGGGTTCCTCTTGACAACGGTTCATTAGTTCTGGATAATCTTTGCACTACTGGGCTACGAATGATGTATGTATATATATATATATATATACACGTGTCTGGGCAACATCTCATTTATATTTATATTTATTATCTGTACACGAATATTTATATATAATCATATACATATATATATATGAATATTTACTTTATATATATATATATATAAAAGGTAAATATTCAGAAAACTTGAAAAGGTTGTAAAACGTGGCACACACACACACACACACACAAATCGCCAGTGTTCTAGTACACATCCACACCAGGGAAATTTCCTTACAGATTGGTGTCCCGAACTACCCACTCACTGACAGGACAAGCAGCTCTCGTATTGGGGCGGTTCTAGAACACTTTGCGAGCTCTTGAATGCAGCATTAACCCCCTCACCCCTCCTCCCACTTTCCTTCACAACCACGTTTCGAAGAACATTCTCTTGGCACTAGACAACCTTCGGAACAATGGTAGATAAACTGTTGACGGGTTCTATCCCCTTTGATTCTTACATCCTGAATAAACTGATGGAGTACCACTCTAATCGGTGGACACGTGGATTAAGGCGTCTCATTTTTTTAGTGTGTGTGTGTGTGTGTGTGTTAGAGAGAGGGAAAAAAGGGGGTGGGGTGATGTATGCTTAATTACATACTCGAGAATCTTCAAGTGGTTTCCTTGTTTAGTTGAACGGTGAAAATATTCCAGATGTCTGAATGGGACCAAGAATCACCATATTTGTCTTTTTTTAGTGGTGACGAGGCTTTTAGAGTTCGAATCCTAGTTGGGTGTACTAAAGAGATTTTCTACTAAACTGCTTACTATTCTCCATTTATATATTAAGTGATACTTTCCTCATTCCTACTCCATTAGTGTGAATATGCCGTCAGTTGATATGGTGGGAAGAGACGGTGCATAAGTCCTGTAATGAATTAAAGCTCAATATAAGCACACTTGATCTTGTCTGAATATACTCCAATTATTAAATAGTAATGAAAGATAAATGTAGTTTGTGAAAACGTTGACTCCTATAATTTATTAATAGTTTGGTGATTACTGATTATTTTAAATTAGATATTTATGAATGTGTGTATAATATGAAGCTACTCAAAATTAGGAGTTAGCTCAGAACTAGTGTGCTTGACTATTAACCAAAAGAACAACTTTCGAATCACAAACTTCCTCCTCTAGAAAGATCGATATGCATTTTTAAAAGTTAATTTGAACCAGCTTCCTGTTCTCAAACATTCTACTTCTATCCAGATGTTTTTTTAATATTTTATTTTATTTTTCTATACAGAAGCTTCTAGAAGCTTCCGTGAGAAATGGATATATACGAAGGATGGTGCAATGAAAGGACACTAGGAGATCAGTCATTGATACTCGGACTGCAACTCCTGTCCGCGATTACTACGATCGTGTTATCAGCCGCCTCTCTAAATTGTTACGCTACGCGACATAATCAGTTTTCCGACCATTACAAATAGTGATTATTGAATAAATAAATAATATCAAACTTTACAATTGTGCTAATATTCAAGAACTTTTCAATTGGCGCTCGATCACGGGGCTATAAATACCAATTATATCATCAAAATACATGTACCGCTTCATTGGCTCCCAATCGCGGGGCATAATAATTCGTGTCGTAAAAATTGGCGCTTGATCACGGGGCTATAAATACCAATTATATCATCAAAATACCGTACCGATTTAATTAGTGCTCGACCACGGGGCAGTTATCAGCTAATTAAACGGTAATCTCTTCAATTGGCGTCCAACAGAAGAGCCCGTAAAACCAGAATATTACAATCTCTTTCCAACATTTTTTTTTAACCTATCTGTATACGAATTATAATGGATTTCCTTATAAAAAAATCTCTTCTAAACCCGTGTTCTTAAATTAATGTGAATTGTGAACAGTCTGGTGTAATACTAAAAAAGAAATCGTAAATACTTTTTAAAAGTGCGATTTCCTTTATACTGCCTTCACGTTGTGAAGTGGCCTTAAGTGATCAAATCTTTCTACATAAACAGTACTTTAAGTAAGTGTGGGATGAGTTTGGCTTTATATACTCTTTTTTTATAACTCGCCTCACGCGCATATTACCAAGCAATTTGATAAAAAAAACTCGTTCGAGCTCCATTAGCAGACACGTTTCCATCTCTTGAGAAAGTTGTTACATTTCCCTCAAACATAAATTTCGTTTTATGTTTCTTAAAAGTAAATATACCTAGGAGAAAATATTACATTCGTTCAAAAAATAAGTCACAGTAAATGCCGTATTTTACTGTGATAGATATTGTTGTATTTATTAAATCTAAACTTAGATAAATATTTAGATTTCGTGCCTCAATATCCATCTGGGTTATCCGAATATTTACAATAATTGGTTTGGGGCGGAGAAATTGGAATTTATAAAAAAAGTGTTCCCAAATTTGCGTAGAGGGAAATTGGGTAATCATGTAGGGAAAACCATCTGTGTCAGATATTCTGTTCGACCCAAAATGAAGTGTAATTAACTAGACGAAAAGGAATAAGGAACTCACGCTGAAGAATTGTGATAGAACGCCATTTTTTAAGCACCACGTTTTAATACTCGTTCAGATTGTACGAATAGATACTAATTACACTAGTTAGTTAGGGATGAGGTAGTTTGAATTTAGAGAAAGCTTACACATATTTTCGTGGGTAGAGAATGGAAAATCACATAGGAGAAATCACCCTCAGGACACCCAACCGGGATTGGAACCCCGATGTCTTTGTTATCGGCAGTCTGATTTATTGTAGGAGTGACACCTTAAACCATGCTACTACCGATGTGTGACATATCAAAAGTATGAAAGCTAAACATAGACCAAGATAACCACCTATTTCAAGAAAAATGGTAAAGTGCATCTTTATTTGTGAAAGTAAAGAATATAATTTCCATGGTTTTTAATATGCAACCAAAAGGTGTATTTGCCGAAAGAATAAACTAAATTCACGTCATTGTTAAATAAGCCATGAGAAAACTGTGACCGATAAACGGAAAATATGCTTAACTTAAAGGACTGAAAAAATATATTGAAGGTTTTTCTTTCTTTTATTTCCAATTTTGATATTTTAAATATAATCTTTAATATCGTACATGTGTATATTATGCTAAGTGCTCATAAAAAATTGAAAATAAATAAATAAATGATATAATATTTGTAATTAGATATTTTTTCCTCTATCCAGCTTCGTGTGTGTGTTATAAGGGCCGTATATAAAAGTGTGTTAGCGCCAACATTGTTTTATGGATGTGTCAGTAGAAACACAAAAGCAAGGAGAATGATATATCTAAGAAATGTATGTGGAAAGACTCGTTAGGGACAGAGCCAGTAATGAATGGGTGCTGAAGGAGTTCGGTTTGAAAGAGAATCTAATAGGGCAATGTGAAAGAAGTATCTTACGTTGGTTTAGGCATATTAAGTGGATAAGTGTGCATCGAGCGTGGAATCGAATATATGAAGGTAGAGTGTGATGATCAAAATGAAGGGGTAGGCCATTTAAGACGTTGTTAAGTGTTGTAAATGAATGTGTGTAAAAGAGAAATATTAAGAGCCTTAAGAATAAAGGAGCATGTGTGACTCGGTGTAAGGATGATGTTGGAGAGAAGGGAGTATGCAAGGATAGGGAAGAGTGGAGAAATTTAATGAGGATGGATAGAGTTGTTTTTTGAGCTATCTGCACAGTTTCTTGCCCACCCCGTAAGGGAACGGCGTGCTTAGGTGTGTAGGCCTATGTATGTATATAACCAATGTGGCCATTGAATATTTAGATGAGGTTTATAGAGTTTGACATTCTTAATATATTTTATCTTTCTAATGTATAATAGTATAAGTTCGACCAAATTTGATTATATTACTCTAACTCATATTATTCTAGCAGTATACCTTTACTCTGAAGTAATTTTTTTCACTTCTCTAAAACAAAACACATAAAAACAAACTGTCACAATCGTTTAAAACCCTGCATTACTAGTAATACTTTTGTTTAAGATTTCAAAAATTTTAAAGTTGGGTATGTAGATGTGTTTGGATTGATTTTGACTGTATATTAATGGCTAGATAAGCTAACAACTTAGTTTATGACAATTATTTATTTAGAATAGTATTTCCCTCTTATGAGTACTAAAAAATTTCAATTAATTTCTTTCTTTCTCTTGTTACCAAGGCTTACCACACTTCGTGTATATGAGCTCCCCATTTGAGGGTAGCAACCATTCCCAGGAGAAGTGTGGACACCTCACATTCCTTGGCCCGTGCCCTGGTTTAAGCCAATCAGATCTTAGAACAGTAGTTCCCAAATTGTTTATGCACGCCTTTTAGGTGATCTGAGGATGTCTCTTTGCTATAAGCAAAAACAATTATATCCCAAAAGAAATTTTTAAATTAAACATAATTAGGTTCAGAAATTTAAAATCCCTTGTTGATGGACTCAAACATTACTTTTTGTCAAATATATGACAACATAATGCATACATTAGTATGGGACCCGTTCAATATTGACGACCATTACCTGAGCTTGCAAGACCTAACAATCGATTTAATAACACAATTTGAGTGCAAAAGATAATTTTCAAAACTCAAGCATGGAGAAATGTTGGTTAAATATACTCCACTTTTCCCCATAATATCATAAGAAGCCTTATTCATGATAATCCCGTATTGGAAAACGTGTTTTTAAACTTCACTGACAATAATTTAAAAAAAAATCATCTGTGTTGTGCACTTTAGTCTTTCATAACTTAGGATTTATAAATCATTGGTGTAACTGTAAGATCACCCTTTACGTTACATTATTTACAAAGTAGGCTTGCGTTTAGATATAGCCTACAATTTCTAAAAAAAAATCTTATTTTAATTGTTAGAGAAAAAATAACTTATTTTGGTCTTAAGTGCCATTAAATTTCTATATAATATATATATATTAATTTATTTTATTTAAATTTAAGTAAAAAAGGTTTGTGTACCAATATAATTTAAATTTTGTATTTAATTCTTAAAAGGGTATGTGGGAAAATGGAGGCAGTGAGACCTAACGGATTTGCAATTGAAATTGATTGAAGCAGTGTGCTTAGTGTTTTGCTTAAAGCGGTCGCCTCGGCCAGCGAGAAATTATTGTTAGGTCCCAAGACTTTAAATACGATGGTTTCTGTAACTATTTGGAACTACATATTTATTCTGTGTAAGATTATACTTTCTATCACCCTTCACTTATAACCATTCTTTGTCATGTCACTAAGAAAGTTGGGAAAGAGAATTACGAAACTTCTTACTTTAAGGTAAAGAGAAAATCTCGCTGCTAGCTCCCAAATATCTTACATTTTCTTTTGTGAAGTTATCAAAAAAGTACTGTATTTGTTTAAAGACTGATAAATCTAGAGCCCTGTTTTTCCTCATAGCATAGGGTTGTTATTTAAAAAAGAGCACTGTTGGAATATTTCGCCTTAATTATGGTGTGAACAATATTTTTAAATAACGTATCGTAGAATTAATTAAATATTACGTTAGAGCTGAAAGTATGTACGGCAGCTTCTCGCTAACCAAGTTGGCCTCCTTAAGGATAACTTAAGCGACACCTCTGTATTATTATTATTAATATTATTATTATTATTATATTATTATTATTATTATTATTAGCGTCTTACTACCCGTTCGGGTTAGACGCACTTACGCTAATGTGTAATGGTAGGGTGATTGGGAGATGAAATGGAGGACCTACAGTTTAACGTGGAATCCGAACCACGGTGGAGGCCTGGCATTCCCCACATTCACAAGATGTCTTGTCAGAGGTGAAGGAAGGGTTTGGTAATCAGATAACTCTATGCCGGGACCGAGGATTGAACCCCGTCCACCAGCACAGAAGTCTGACACCTTACCCCTAGACCGCCAGGTCACCTACGACACCTCTGTAAGGACGGGATCATTTGTTTCAGTGGCTCTTTCCTAAGAACCCTGCACAGGTTCGTTACAAGCGTACGCCACAACGCGTGAGCATTCTTTTCTGAAGATGCTCTACATCCAAGTTAAACTGAGACAACCGGTAATCTAATTTCATGGCTCGATTGTCAGATTGATACCGCGTTTATTCAATTTCAACGTTTTCTCCGATACAGCAGAGCAAAAGTGATATAAAAAATAACTCCCAACTTCAAACAATTTGTGCGTGTGTGTGTGTGTTTCCGGAAAAGGAAAGATAGCTAGCTCCCTACTCAAATAAAACGTTGAAGAAAAGAACCACTTTTGTTTGTAAAAGAGATATCCTCTAATTAAATATTTGAACAGAGTTTTATCCACGTTACTGGAAGAACAAACGAACAGCATTTCGGACATTTGAGTTCATTTAACCAAAACAGGGCACTCCACAGTAATGGCTTAATGTAGAAATACATTCCTGGGGGATAGCTCATTATTAAAGAGAGGGAATAGAGATGCGTTAAATTGCACTGACAAATGTGTATGAATACAAACCAAAAAGTAGAGTTAAATGTATCGCTCCTATGTAAGAGCTTTATTTTTAGAAAATATCAATTACAAGGCAAAGCATTGTTTAAATTTCAGTTTTTTTTAATGCTAAGATAACTGTCTTCTTGTATTTTAAAACTAATGTTCCCAGTAATTAAATAGCAGCCAAATCTATTGAGATATCCCATTGTTAGAATAGGTCTATCTCCTTGTTAGATTATAAATCTTACCAAATGGCACTTAAAAGTCTAAAAAAATTTGTTTTACTAAAATCTAGGTTAAGAGTAAAAGGTCTACTTTTATCAGAAACATTTTTGAAACTTTTTCGAGCTCAAATTTTAAATAGGAATGTAACCCTGAAATCTCAGCGCTATACATTTTTCACGTGTCTTAATAGAAATTTGGAATAAATTAATGAATTTACACTAAGGCAGTAGGTATGCGGAAGGTAGATTTAATGATGATAATAATAATAATAATAATAATAATATTCAGCACCGCGTATTACTACCCGTTCGGGTTATACGCTTTAAGTACTAATTACTCTAATGGATTAGGAATTGGGAAGGTTGAATTAGAGGAAGTGAACCCGCATTTGCGTGGAGGGAGAGTGGAAAACCATTTTAGGAAAAACCACCCCCAGTTCACCCGACCGAGATTCGAACCTCGATCTCCNATAGTCGTGAATAAATACTTGTGTGACATTATCCTGAGCGCATTCTTCGTACAACCCCCTCCATAACGACCTGTTGTGCCGCGCCCCCAAGTCTGGTGCGCGGACCCCTAACATCGACACCGGTGAGAACGGGGGGGCTGACACATTGTCGCCCACAGCATTGGATGGGTCCACGAGAGGTGTGGGCACACCAACTACGCCACCGAGGCGGGTTAGATTTAATTAAAATCGCTCTAAGATCACCCAGCTGATACTTGAACCCCAACCTCCCCATTCATGGCAAACCAGCTTGATGAGCTTGACGTTAAGACAGTATGGCTATTCTTTGTATGTCAAACAAATAAACAAAATTGCTTTCTATGTAACATTTCACTTTCTAATTTTAAAAAACACACCCACAACGATATAATACCCATTCCAGATATCCTAATATAACATTAATGATTAGTGAGGTAAAGATGAGAAAGGTCTCATTTTGGGAGTAGATGTAGGCCTACGCACATTTACATAAAGCTATAGTAGGAAATATTTTTATGAAAAACCACCTCAGTACATCCGCTAAGGATTCGAACCCTGTCATTACCAAACCGTGCAATATTAACACACTTGTCCACATTTCAAAATTAAAAAATCATAAATTTATCGACTATGGATGGCGAAACTTTTGCAGCCAGTGGGCCACTCACTTAATGATTAGCTAAATGTTTTTAACTAATCTAATAGGATGATTCAAATATTGGATAATTTAAAAGAAAGAAGAAGACTTTGGGAGCTGAAGGAGGAGTCAGAGGACAGGGTGCATTCATTGGTAGCCCAAGCTCACAGACAAAAGGAATGGATCTGTCGTGAGACAGAACACCTAATAACAATCATCAAAATAATATGCCACCTATTATTTACGTTTCTTAATGAGCATTTAGCCACAATGCTTCAATAATATCTAAATTATTTATATTTTATTAGTATTGCAGTATGGATTGAATATTATCATCATCATCAACAACAACATTATTATTATTTTTGTTATTATTATTATTATTATTATTATTATTATTATTATTATTAAGCACCGCATCTTACTACCCGTTCGGGTTATACATACTTACGCTAATGTGTGGGGTGATTGTGAGATGAAATGAAGGACCTACAGTTTAACGTGGAATCCGAACCACGGTGGATGCCCGGCATTCCACACATTCACAAGTTGTGATTAATACACTTCTGGTCAGAGGTGAAGGAAGGGTTTGGCAATCAGATAAATGTGTACCGGTACCAATGATTGAATCCCGGACCCGCAGCACAGAAGTCTGACACCTTACCCCTATACCACCAGGCCACCCGTATTAAATAGCCACGCTATTATATATTTGTTAATTACGGTTATAGCTAAATATCGTAATTTTTAAATTGAAAAATTAAACCTTAACATGGAAATTGAACCCAGGACTTTTGGCTTAATATCCGACACCTTAGCTCAGTTGTTAGCATGTCTGCCTACTGGACAAATAGTACCGGGTTCGATTCCCAGCCCGTCTGAAAAATGTATCATTGGTGAAGTGTGGGTTTACCCTTTCACAGTGGTGAATTAACGTCTGGGGACTTAAATGTTTGCCTGTCCTAGTCTTAAGTTAGATTATAAAGCACATAAGGCTACAACAGGTCTAGCAAGATGGTAGTGGTAAATATAGGGTATGAATAAAAAACTGACCCAGGCCACAGGTTGTAAACAGTAATGGATGCTAAAAAAATCCTTTGGCTTAGTACAATTAGCAGTATAAGGCCAACTCCCAAGTCGAAGGTGGGTGCGTTATCTGATAGCTCTATATCTTAATTGATCTCACGCATAATTATGTATCTGATGATTTTTGGATTTCCATCATAGACTCTGCCTTAAAATATGAGTGAACAATGACCCTGGACACGGTATGACTCCTGGATAGCTCAGTGGTAGCGAAATGGCGTACTAATCCAAAGGTCTTGGATTCAATTCCCGCGTCAAGGTATAATTTTTCAATTTACAAAATATTGTATTGTATAAGTTATATCGGAAAATAAAATATGAAAATAATATATTGAAATAAATGGCTGTCAGAATATTATTAACTTCAAAAAAACTATACCATGTCGGCCAAAGTTTTATTTAATGTTTATTTTTTCATGTTGGAGTGCCACTCAAATCGTGTTTGTATGCCATAGTTTCACCATCACTGTCCTGGATGAACATTACAACACAATTACCAGCAAAATGAACACACACACACAAAATAGCCTTCACTTTTTTNAAAAAAAAGTGCAATTATTTAACATGTTCTATTTCCATGTATGTGAATTTTGGGTAAATGTGTAAACAGTGAAAACACCGGCAGTGTTGCAATTCAACCCCCACTACCACAACAAAACCTATGGGGGAACAACTCACTCTCCCTTACTCCTTCCCCCACTGTTAGTTTATACTCGTACACACATAGGTCCGGGGCTTGCATTGCACATAAATTCGGAGTAAATATTCACAAAAATAGCGAGAAATTTAGGGGCCAAATGTTGACTGCCGGAACGAAATCAAACACACACTGGACTGCCAGCGTTGCTGTTAACTAAAATGCGCTACGTTTTTGAACGAACGGGCAAACAGAAAGACAAAAACAACGCAAACGTGGACAAGGGTGTGTAGGTGGTGAAGGGGGTGCAAAAAAATATCTGGTTCAACACTTTACCTAGGACTAGAATAGTCGAATCAAACGCTCAGAACACGATGTATTGTGTATGAATGTTCAGGTCGTGTTGGAAGTACTTTTGAAACAGAAATACTTTTTTTTTTATATCGCATGACATTTTAAACATACAGACGCGCATCGGATGTTAAATAACAACTAATCCAATCAAATCCGTGAGCTTGCAATCACAGGATTAGGCCTACATTATTGTCGAATGTTTGTGTCCTATGTGATGACACCACCCCTCCTACCACGCTCCCCTTTACACCCACTCTTCAAACCTTTACATACGAGAGGTTAGCATGTGTGTAATCTGTTTACTCGTATCAACATATACTACATTATATTTTATAGTTTATCAAATCAGTCATTAGTGGATATCACGTTGTTCAAATATGAGAATAAAATTGATTTTGTTAACTAAAACAATTTAATTTATTACTAAGTTTATCATATTAAAGAATATTTATCAATTGAAAAAAAAATTAGGTTAAAATGAAGCAACAATTCAAGGGAAATTAATTAGTTAGCAAAGCCAATTAGCTGTTTGTTTTATAACTTATGAATTGTAAGCTATAAAATGTTCGTTTTCAGCCCTGGACTTACATAGATTATTAATTCTACAACAAATAAAACATACAGCCTCACGGCTCATTAATTAATCGATGTTAAGACAAAACCCCAATTTTGTCAGTGATAATTCGGCCATGTCGTGATTAGAACCTGGGACATTTAGATAAGTAGGTAGACGGCTTACGGATTGAGCTAAGATGTAAAATATATTTAAAATAACTTGTTTACATGGTTTCCAATTAATTCTTTAGTGACCAGAACTTTAAAATGACCTTGGCTGGATACTTGAAATGAAGACAGGTCCATTAGTTCATGGCCTACTGCTAGGTAAAAAATAAATGCTTATATCTGAGATATGTTTACTTTTTAATTAATTTAATATAGTTAAGGACTTTAAGTGGCTTATCTTGACTAAACTCTAGACAAATACCACAACCAAACATTAAGCATTTAATCTATCACCTTACTGATAAGGATAAAATCCCATTTTAAACTTGTTCAGATTCGGACTTCAGGCACTGTGTCTTTTAAATCTGTATTCATGAGAAAATATTGATTATGTGAAGTATATTTATTTTTAAAGTGGTGATAAAACTTTAAGTGGCCATGGTTCGAATCATATTGCTAATGAATTATTTCAAATATAGACATAAACATTAACCCAATATCAGGCTCTAGAAAAAAAAATTTATAACATTACTGTTGATATGTACTTTCCAAACACAAAGATAATATAATTCTAAAGCGATTTAAACCTCGGTCTGATATCCCATTACGTGTGTTGAATAGCAGGTTGAAATCCTTTACAAAAAAATAAGTATACCTTCATCAATAATACCCATATGCAAAGCAGAACCCCATAATTATGGCTGAAAGTTCAAACAATTTAGTTATGTTGATTAAAATATACATGGATTTTAAACTGGATATTGTATACAAACCCGTAGAGCTATAAACTTGTTTTTAATTTTTTGTGCTTATTGGTTTGAAGAACATAATGGGTTGAAACAAGAATATTCACTTTAAACATTAATGTTTAATCTAACGTTAGGGTACCCTATTAGGGTATTGCAAGAGTATAGGGAAGGGTTGGCACTAAACGGTGCAATGAAACTATTAGGATATGCAAATGATTTAGCTTTGTTGGGCAATCATAAAGATGATGTTGCAAGAAATGCAGAAATTTTACTACAGACTATTAAGAAAATAGGTTTAAAATAGAATGCTAAAAAGACTAAGTACAGTATATGATCACACAGATAACTCAAATTTAGGACGATAATTTAAAGTTTATTCTGAACAATATAACATTTGATATGGATAATATGTTTAAATATTTAGGAACAATTTAAATTAGCAATAACGATATAAGTTTAGAAATTATAAAAAGAATACAATCGATCAGTAAGTTGTTGATATCTCACCTGCTGCCATGAAATGTGAAACTCACTAAAAACAAAACAATAGTTTTGCCGGTATTATTAATGCGTGTGAAACATGCTCTCTTACCTTACATGAGGAGAATAGATTTATGTTGTTCGAAAACACGCTGCCTAGGAAGATATTTGTTCTAAAAAGAGATGAGCTTACTGGGGAGTGTATTTAGTTAAAGAGTAATGATTTACTTACCCTATACTCATCACAGGACATTGTGATGGTAAGCAACTTTTGCAGAATACGTTGGACAAGACATCTATTGTGAATGGAATAATCAAGAACCTTGTTCAGGGTATTGACTGGCAAACCCGATGGAAAGAGTCCGTTGAGAAGGCCTAGATGGAGATGAGAGGATAGCATAAGAATGAACCTGAAAGGCATAGGGTGTAATGAGGTGGACTGGATAGAACTAGCTCAAGATAGGGAAAGGTGGCGTACTTAAGTTAGTGCGACAGTGAGCTTTTGAGTTTCTAATGCTATTGAGTAAGTAAGTAGCTATTAAGGTGATATGGAAGGGAACTTGAGTTAAGGTCCGTTAACTTTATAATTTGTATAAAAAATTGATTTGCCAAAATTAAATAATAATCTTCTTCAGTAGATAAAATTAGCTTAATTTTTTTCAGATAAAATATTAACAGTTATTGAAACATGGGCATCGTGGAATTCGACCAGAAAGTTTTTAAACTATGAGAGAATATTTTGGGCAGATTTTACTATGTCTATAACATAAATATATTAAAGAACTTTTGGAATTACTCTGTGACTAAGGTTAAACAAAATGTATCTGCTGAAGCAATAACTTATTTTGTCAAAACAATTATTTTGCTATAAAGACTATAAAAATATGGACTACTTGGGTTACCTTCTATCCCACCTCAAGTAAATAACAATATAGTACGTTCAACATAGACTGAACCTTAAACTATGACCTTGGGCAAAAGAATACTCTGTATAACTCTGTGTTAGAGCACTTTTATGCTAATTAAAAGGTTTTGGGTTCAATTCTATTGGCAAGTGCGCTTTAATACCAACTGATTTAAAAGAATTTAGCTAAGGTTAGAGGATTTCATAATATTACATTGTTCTAAAAAAACTAATCTTATCTGTACTTACTGCCAAGTACATATTTGAAGCTTAAGTTTTGAATAAATCGAATGAGTTATCATATAACAAAATTGTTCAGATAAATATCAAGCCAAAAGGGCACGTCAGTTTAGTTACCTCATCGAGACTCGGCCAACATCACCTATAGAAAATAATTAATTTGCATTCATCACGATGGTCGTGAGGGGATTAATTTGGGTTCCCGTAGTGCTGATACTTGCGGTGTGTGGTGACCTTTCGAGGGCACAAGATGGCGTCGTTGGGGATCCCTTGTACCTTACACCACTTATTCAAGCGGGTAACCTGTCCGAGGCCAGGGACGCTGCCAGAGTTGGGGTCCTTAAGGAGGGTGTAGATGTTGAGAGCTACTCAGGATACCTCACCGTCAATCAGGAGTACAACTCCAACCTCTTCTTTTGGTTCTTCCCCACACAGGTATGATCACTCTGATCTCTTCATCTGGTTCTTACCCACACAGGTAATAGCACTCTGATCTCTTCTTCTGGTTCTTACCCACACAGGTAGGAGCACTCTGATATCTTCTTCTGGTTCTTACCCACACAGGTAGGAGCACTCTGATCTCTTCTTCTGGTTCTTACCCACACAGGTAGGAGCACTCTGATCTCTTATTCTGGTTATTACCCACACAGGTAGTAGCACTCTGATCTCTTCTTCTGGTTCTTACCCACACAGGTAGTAGCACTCTGATCTCTTCTTCTGGTTCTTACTCACACAGGTAGGAGCACTATGATCACTTCTTCTGGTTCTTACCCACACAGGCAGGAGCACTATAATCTCTTCTTCTGGTTCTTACCCACACAGTCAGGAGCACTCTGATCTCTTCTTCTGGTTCTTACCCACACAGGTATGAGCACTCTGATCTCTTCTGGTTCTTACCCACACAGGTATGATCACTCTGATCTCTTCGTCTGGTTCTTACCCACACAGGTAGGAGCACTATGATCACTTCTTCTGGTTCTTACCCACACAGGTAGGAGCACTATGATCTCTTCTTATGGCTCTTACCCACACAGGTAGGAGCGCTATAATCTCTTCTGGTTCTTACCCACACAGGTAGGAGCACTCTGATCTCTTCTGGTTCTTACCCACACAGGTAGGAGCGCTATAATCTCTTCTGGTTCTTACCCACACAGGTATGATCACTCTGATCTCTTCTTCTGGTTCTTACCCACACAGGTAGAAGCACTCTAACCTCTTTTTTGTTATTTCTCTTGACCATCTCTATGCAATTAGCGTATCCAAATAATGACTTCCCTTTGCCGGAAACTATACTAGATGAGACTAATGCCTTATCCTATTAAGGCCTCGTATTTGAGAGATATTAGATAATTTGTGGGTTTATTTGAGATGAAACAGAGGTTTCTTTGTGTTCGCCAGAACGTCTCTTCAGCCCCGCTCCTGCTGTGGCTCCAAGGTGGGCCGGGGGCCTCCTCTCTGATGGCACTATTCGTGGAGAACGGGCCCTATATCGTGGACACTGAGGGCGAGTTGCAGAGGAGAGACATCAACTGGGCCCTCAACCACAACATCATCTATTTGGACAACCCGGTTGGAACGGGTTGGTACAAGCAATCTTTATAATATGCAGACCGACACATTTAGGGAACTATCATTTTTCAACTATGCTAATTATCTTACCTATGGTTTCATTCCTTCAAAGTATAGAAAAAAATTTAGTAGTGTAAAAACTGTTTTAATAAATTGTTGAAAGGTTTAATTTCAATTTGATCCTGGTTTTGAAAGAAAAACTTTTTTTCACACCTCTAATACATACCTAAATGATGGATCAACTCTGTTAAAAATGTGTGACTTAACATTGCTGACATCTTGAAGGTAAGAAATATTATTTGATAGGCATCTCTTTAGTTTCCAAATCCACAAAAATTAATTCCAAGTAGCAAAGGACTTTTTTTAAGGGGGATCAGATTCAGTTTCCTGGATCCACCACCTTAATCGTAGAGCTGTGTCAATGTACTGTACAGGAGTGTACATAGAACTTCTTTGAAAATGAGCGTAATTTATATATTTAAAACATTAAGTGATTCCGTTGGGCGATAATTCCTGGAGCTCTACCTGACTGAGTTTCATAGTTTATTTTTTAAATGTAGGTTAGTACACTGATGTTCCCAAATTTTTAAAATCACAAATATTTATAAATCCCTATTTAAAAACAGCTATACAAATTATTTCAAACGCAAGCTCTTGAGTTTTAGCATTCCAATTATTCCAATAAAATCATTCACTTCAAGGATTATTATTAAGGGTTTTAGAGGGTTTAAATAATGAATTTTCCATATATATATATGTGTGTGTGTGTGTGTGTGTGTGTGTGTGTGTGTGTGTGTGTGTGTGTTACCGGCAAAACCCAATTTCAGGACAAACTTGATCGGACTAGTCCAAATTAATACATCCAGCCATTTGTAGTATAAACCGATATAGCCTGATGCTTTTAGGCAGTACTAGTTTTCATTTTTCTTAACCCAGACGTTGAATCAACCTTGGGCAGGTTTCATCATTCACAGTTCGTGCGCAAATGTTGTTACCTAATCTGTTATAACCTAACCTAAATCTGGTTTGTCCTAATAAAATTGTCGGCTATACTAATTTATCCTATGAGCTAGGCTAAAATTTCAGGATTAATTAATTTAGATTAAACTAAGCTAGTGCATCCTGAGGTTCTTAGGATATATCAATTTGGTATAATCTGATCTAGTTTGTCCTGGAATCGAGTTTGGATGGTAACATGTATAATTTACGTTAGTTGGTGAATCTTTGGATGCTATCAAAAGCTGTAGAGGTCCCTATGTGGAAATCTTGAGCTGTAGATTGGCACAAAAACCTATTAACAGTTTCAGGGTTCTACCACAAATCCTGTGACTTGTAAAAGCAAGAAAGTTTACTCAGGCTTTATTTTTGACTGTGTGCGACTCATTTTATATTATTTCTCGTGGATATTTTTAATTTATTTACCCAGATGGAATTTTGAAGTAGACCATATTTTAAGATTACAAACTCAAATTTAAATATTGCGAGACAGTTGAACATCTGAGATTATTTCAACACTTGAAAAGGTGGTCCCTTTAAGGTAGTATAGTAGAGATAACGAGTTAAGGGCAGTATTTTGGCAGTTTTTATATTAATTTTTTTTTTCGGCAAAGTAAATAAAGTTATGCCCCAGTAGAAATATAGAGCTTAATTTTCTTTACATGGCGATATCAACAGTTCTTGAATATCTGTCAAAGGATGTCCTAGAATTGTATAATAACTGTGTACCTTAATTTAAAAAGCTTCTCATCAAATGCTATCATTTTTCGGTGCGTGATGAATATGAAGTTATTTTTAAACATAAATATTAAGGTTTATGATACTAGGAGCAACAAATCAAAACCTAAATTTATTTAACGGCTTTTTACAATTCCTATTAAATTACACTTATATAAATATACATGTAGCACATAATATGTATTCATAGCAATTATGCGTAGGTAAAATGTAAAAAAAAGCTAACAGATGATACATCATTATCATCATTTACTTTTTTTAGATACCAATTATTATAATTACTATCTGTATCATCATCAGTACGGTAACTTACATTTACATTTCAGGATAAAGTACCACAGTCTGATAAAATTCACTCTATTTTAATGATTTATTGGGTGAATATATTATAGTATTTAAACTTTATGTCAATGATCAATGACAAGATTATATTAACCATTAGAGGTGCTACTTCAACCCTATAATCACCACCAAAGTGTTGACCACAATGTTTGCGCAATATGTTTTATCTCAATGATATAGTTTTATTACTTACATAATGTCTTGTCACCACTAAATCCATAGGCGTCATATTATCATGACCGTTTTTTTTGTTGTTTTTTTCAAAACTATCCATGTCCAAAATTATAAGTTATCAGAAGAAAGATTATATGTTTCCACAGAAGACAAGTCTTTTAAATTATTTCATTTCATTTTTAGTGTATTGACCACTTACATGGATACAATAAAAATATAAGAAAAAAGAGATAGTTTTATCAAAACTAGTTTTAAAATAAACTTAAATTAATAAAGATTTACTATCTTAAAAAGTAAAAGGTAAATAATTATGCTAAGTATAATTTCGCAGGAATAAATATGGACGAATAAAATAAATGAAAAAAATTTAAGTTAAATTTTGTAATATTTTTTTATAAAGCAGGGTTTGGTAAAATGGTACTTGATTGTATTCATGAAGAAGTAAATTGAAATCTACACACAAGTAATTTTGATATCTTACGTGAGCCCTAAAACATATCACCATCTCCAAATTACAAAATTACACATTTAAAAAATATATAGGCGTCAAACATACACTTTCTAAACCAATTTCTGTTAGTCTACGACTTACAAATAAACTTGTTTGTTGTTTTGTTTGTCAATTCATCATCATTAAAGGGAAAATTAAAGTATAATTATACATTTGTTGGTCCTACCAGGAATCAAACTGGGCTATTTACAGTCAGGACGCCACACTATGTTGCTACAGAACACATTTTTATGAGTACTTATATGTATACTATGTTCATATCACCACCATGTGGTAGCTCAAATTATTTTATTTACCTACTTTCATAAGAAAAGCATGTGCTATGTTGCAGCCACTTTAGAAAGATGTTGTAAGTATTTTATTGGTCCAATTCTAACGGGAGCATTTGCTTAGGTGTTCTAAAATATAGAACAAAATCCATTCAAAGTATTTTAGTTTTACTTGACATTTCCTTTCGTCCGACCAATAGCTCCCAATTCTCTTTGATCTTAGTTTTTTTTTTGCACCCTGCCTGTTCGGGTTGTACGTGAATGTACTAATTGCGCTAATGGTTTTAGTGATTAGAGAGGTTACATTTATAGGAATTATACCATCATTTGCGTGAAAATAAAGTGGAAAAAACCTTTTTGTAAAAACTACTCAGAGTAGCGCCTTAGACCATGCAGCCACCGAGAAGGGTTTGATCTAAGTTTGCTAGTTTGGTCAGACCTAGATGACTTTCTTTAAGATATTTTGGTGACCTGGCGGTCTAGGGGTAAGGTGTCAGACTTCTATGCTGGCGGTCGGGGTTCAATCCTCGGTCCCAGCATAGATTTATTTGATTACCAAACGCTTCCTTCACCTCTGACAAGACTACTTGTGAATGTGGGGAATGCCAGGCCTCCACCGTGGTTCGGATTCCACGTTAAACTGTAGGTCCTCCATTTCATCTCACACTCACCCTACCATTACATATTAGCGTAAGTGCGTATAACCCGAACGGGTAGTAAGACGCGGTGCTAATAATAATAATAATAATAATAATAATAATTTAAGATATTTTCTTGTTTAGGTTTCAGTTTCACCGACAGCGATTTAGGCTACGCGAGAAACCAGACCGATGTGGCGGAGAACGTCTACACCGCCCTTTTGCAGTTTTTCCAACTGTTCCCGGAGTTGCAAGAAAACGACTTTTATGTGACCGGGGAGTCTTACGGAGGTAAAGTTTTTGCGATGTTTAGGAAAAAAAAAATGAATAATCGATCCAAACATTAAGTTATGTACATTTTATCAGTGATTTAAATTAATTCAAATAAGAGACAAAGAAGTATAGTCCTACTCAGAACGCATCAAAGTTCTGATTGCATCAACTGTTAGTGTATAATATATATTAATAATGAATAATATTATGAAGCTAGCAGACACCTTAGCTCAGGTGGTAGCGTATCTGTCTTCTAAGCCAAAGATCCCGGTTTCGATCCCGACATGGCTGAAAATTTTATTATTGGTGAAATGTTGGCTTACCCTCTCACGTCGATAAATTAAATTAAATTTAGAGAAGGTTTTTCCTGATTTCCATAGAGGAAGAAACTTAGCATGGAGGAAATTTTAGGGGGGTTTGGGAACCCCTCAGTACACCAGACTTGTATTCCAAGCCTGATATTTCTAACATCATCAGTACAGTCTGTTGGGAGAGTAACGCCTTAATACAGTGTTTCTCAAGCTGTGGTGCGTGTACTCCTAGGGGTACGAGAAGAATTTCAAAGGGTACGCAATACACCTTTGAGCTTTATTAATCATTAAATAGATTATAATAATAGTGAGTCTGCTAAATAAATGAGCGTATATTTTTAAGAAATGCTATGTTCGTTTATAAGCCTTCATTTTATTCTGTTGTGGCCTCTTTTTTTTTTAATTATTACAAAAATATAATATAAGATTTTGACCGACCATTTATGTATCTACAATATAGTTTTATTAAAATTTGTCGATATCATTAGTAATGCCGTTTACATTATAGCAGTTATTTTAACGGTTTTATTTTACGAAGAGATAAAATGGGTACCTTCAATTTAATTGATATATATAATATATTATATATATTTAATATATATAAAATTAATTGATATATATCGATTCAATTAAATAGAATTTTAAAATGGCAGCAGGTCACAAGAGTTACGCTTTCATAATAGTAAGGCTCATACATAAGGCGCGCTCATCTAATGGTCTTGGCTTCAATTCCAGGCTCCAGATGACATTTTTCAACTATATTTAATCAATATGCCACGCTAAATATTATTGCACAAAATTTAAAACGTTGTTTTGTAATTGTGTTTTATTTTGTATATCAGGTAAATATATACCAGCAGTCGCCTACTCAATCCACACACACAACCCAACAGCATCTCAGAAAATTAATCTTCAAGGTAAGTCTCTGTGTCATAATAGTTAGCACAACTGTTCAATAGAGAAGTTTTTCCCAACTAATGTTCCGTGAATAAGCTCCGCCCCATGTTTTCGTTGCTACAAGTCCGCGATCGTATCTATCAATCAAGTATCAATACGTCTTACACTTTGGGAACGCGTGAAAAAACTACTATTACTTATTTTTGCTTATTAAATAATTTACATTAAAGATTATTTTGGTTTATTCGTTGGAAAGTCACATACTTCAATTATATGTTGATGAAATTTTCGTACTTATTTGTTTGTTAGTGTGCCCCTATGTTAAATTAATTTAAGAGCATTAATCGTTAATTATTTAATTCGTTGATTGGTTGAAAAACGCGTGTATCCCAATCAGTAATAGTTACAAAAATATAAGTACGAGAATGTGGGCAAAAATTTGAAAATTGGAATATTTATTTGTAAAAATATGTTGGCAATCTAGATTTTACCCAAACTTAGGCCTGCTATGGAAAAAATCTGGTATTGTCTCCCGAGCCCATTAACATGCCATTCTGTTATAAGAAACAAATAATTTGTCAGGTTATTTAATTATAGGTGACCTGGTGGTCTAGGGGTAAGGTGTCAGACTTCTATGCTGGCGTCCGGGGTTCAATCCTCGGTCCCGGCAAAGATTTATCTGATTACCAAAACCTTCCTTCACCTCTGACAAGACATCTTGTGAATGTGAGGAATGCCAGGTCTCCACCGTGGTTCGGATTCCACGTTAAACTGTAGGTCCTNTAGCTCAGTGGTAAGAGCATTGGCGTACTAAGCCGAAGGTCCCGGGTTCGATTCCCGTGTCCAGGTGTCATTTTTCAATTTTCAGAATATGATATCTAAGAGGTGTAATCCTCCTAAAATGCATTAACAAATAGTTTCGGCTATTTGTTTCATTAATATATGCAATCCTGTACAATTATATATATAATTGTCAATTGGCAGCAAAATTGCCAACTACCGAGTCGCTAATGGCTGCGTTGTCTGATGGCTGTGATCTTATATAATCACATGTTTATAAGCTGACGACTTCCGCACGTCCATCTTAGACTCTAATATGATTGAAGAATGACCATGGGCACGGGACGAATCCTGGATAGCTCAGTGGTAAGAGCATTGGCGTACTAAGCCGAAGGTCCCGGGTTCGATTCCCGTGTCCAGGTGTCATTTTTCAATTTTCAGAATATGATATCTAAGAGGTGTAATCCTCCTAAAATGCATTAACAAATAGTTTCGGCTATTTGTTTCATTAATATATGCAATCCTGTACAATTATATATATAATTGTCAATTGGCAGCAAAATTGCCAACTACCGAGTCGCTAATGGCTGCGTTGTCTGATGGCTGTGATCTTATATAATCACATGTTTATAAGCTGACGACTTCCGCACGTCCATCTTAGACTCTAATATGATTGAAGAATGACCATGGGCACGGGACGAATCCTGGATAGCTCAGTGGTAAGAGCATTGGCGTACTAAGCCGAAGGTCCCGGGTTCGATTCCCGTGTCCAGGTGTCATTTTTCAATTTTCAGAATATGATATCTAAGAGGTGTAATCCTCCTAAAATGCATTAACAAATAGTTTCGGCTATTTGTTTCATTAATATATGCAATCCTGTACAATTATATATATAATTGTCAATTGGCAGCAAAATTGCCAACTACCGAGTCGCTAATGGCTGCGTTGTCTGATGGCTGTGATCTTATATAATCACATGTTTATAAGCTGACGACTTCCGCACGTCCATCTTAGACTCTAATATGATTGAAGAATGACCATGGGCACGGGACGAATCCTGGATAGCTCAGTGGTAAGAGCATTGGCGTACTAAGCCGAAGGTCCCGGGTTCGATTCCCGTGTCCAGGTGTCATTTTTCAATTTTCAGAATATGATATCTAAGAGGTGTAATCCTCCTAAAATGCATTAACAAATAGTTTCGGCTATTTGTTTCATTAATATATGCAATCCTGTACAATTATATATATAATTGTCAATTGGCAGCAAAATTGCCAACTACCGAGTCGCTAATGGCTGCGTTGTCTGATGGCTGTGATCTTATATAATCACATGTTTATAAGCTGACGACTTCCGCACGTCCATCTTAGACTCTAATATGATTGAAGAATGACCATGGGCACGGGACGAATCCTGGATAGCTCAGTGGTAAGAGCATTGGCGTACTAAGCCGAAGGTCCCGGGTTCGATTCCCGTGTCCAGGTGTCATTTTTCTATTTTCAGAATATGATATCTAAGAGGTGTAATCCTCCTAAAATGCATTAACAAATAGTTTCGGCTATTTGTTTCATTAATAATAATAATACTTTAATTATAAAGATTTGTGAAACACTTGTTCATAGCGTATGATAAAAGCAATATTACAAGTGCTATCGGATTTAGATATGAATGAACTTCTTCGATACTAAATAAAGTTACTAAAACCATTGCTATATACATATACGTCAAGTCATAAGATCTTCAACTGAAACTTTTGATATATAATGCCAATGCCTTTGTAATTATGTCAATATATAGTAGAATGTTATCTATGTTGAACACCAAAAAAACTTTATTGGCATTTTCCAAAACAATATTGTTGTACATGAACCTCAAGGGGTATGGGAAAGATTTCAAAGGGTACGTGACGTATTATTGAATTTGTTTAGTTATAAAATATTTTTTGATGATAGTAATTAAGTATGATAGACTTTATTAACGTATATTTTGAAGTGATATTACGCACTGACTTTTTATAGGTTCCTCTTTACTTCTCTGTCACGTCTCTGTTTGACTTTCCCCCAAGAATACTTTAAGAGAGATTATGAGAATTTTGGGGTAGGGATGAGGAAAAAAGAATTGTATAGATAATCTACCCACATTTGTTGGAAGGAGTCTGGAATACCATTTACGAGGGAAAAAAACTCGATGTAACCGACCAAAATCCGTGCCCCAACCTCCCCGAAATCATCAGCCCAGTTTAACTTAAGAGAGACACCTTAGACCATTCGTCCACTGAATTGGGTTTCTATGGTTAATTTGATAAAGATCTGGATGGAAATATGAGTTTTGCCCGAAAAATTCTTTAGCAGTAGGCCTACTATTTCGGTTTACACAAACAAACTGAGAGGTTATACAGTTGAATGACCTTGAATTGTGATGACTGGCGCCAACAACCATGTGCACTTGTCGAGTTACACGGAATGTCGAGTTACACGGAATGTCGAGTTATCAACTGTCGAGTTTCCAAGAGACTACTGTATTTCAATCGAATTCACTTGTACTGTAATCATTTCAGGTCTAGCCATCGGGAATGGCCTGACCGACCCTGAGAATCAGATGTTGTACGGAGATTACTTCTATCAGCTAGGCCTCATAGACATCAACGCTCGCGAGCACTTCCACCAAATGGAGGCGCAGGTCGTCCAAGCCATACAAGAGGAACGGTGGACTGACGCGAGCAACGTAAGTGATCTATTTGCGGCGTGATTGATCATCATAATATTGACCACACAAACACTCGTCAGAGGTCTAAGGCCTGGGTCTTGGTCGCCGCTCATCGCGGGGAAGGTGGGGTTACAAAACCCGAACGGTCGCACACAAAATGCATTTATTAACCGTGTTAATCCCATTCACTCTCCTTGCTAATGCGGGTACACTTAATATAAATTACACGTCTCATCAATGTCCCTTATATTGATTAGCCAATAGCTCTTCTGTTGTATGCACTAAATCAGGAAAAAAGTAATCGGAACGTGTTAGACTAAACTGCCGAAGAGGGGAGATCGGGGTTCTATTCCAGTTTTATGCACTGAGGGAGGTTTTCCAAAATGGTTTTCCACTATTCCTCCACTCAAATATTGGCTCACTTCCTCTAAATTAAACCTTTCTAATCCCTACCCCAAACTATTAGTTTAATTAGTACATAGGCATATAACCCGGACGGGTAGTAAGATGGAATGCCAAAAAAAATAATCAGAAATATTATTATAGTATTTTTTATTTAGTAAAGTAGTAAATAAAAGGAACGATAAATGCATAATATTCGTCTTTAGGTGATTTAAATAGAGTTTATCTACAAAAGTGTGATTGAGGATTATAAAATACTAGTGAAATTTCAAATTTATAGATTATGAAAATTGGTTTAGTACGATATACTGGATTCTAATAGCATTGGTAGCATTAGTCTATATGATTTGTTTACTATCGACCTTGAAGAGCTGAGTTGATTACTGTCCTAATCAAGTTGATTGGTTGATTACTAGTCTATGTAAGCTGACTGGTTGATTATTTCTTTACG
The DNA here is from genome assembly GCA_902141375.1 of Timema poppense. Taxonomy (NCBI): domain Eukaryota; kingdom Metazoa; phylum Arthropoda; class Insecta; order Phasmatodea; family Timematidae; genus Timema; species Timema poppense. Next base: position 135,440 of record CABFOV010000298.1, read on the forward strand.
TGAGCTGTTTGGCTGATTATTGGCCTAGTCAAGCTGACTTGTTGCTTATTGGCCGCGTCAATATTACTTGTTGATTAATTATTGACCTAGTTGAGCTAACTGGTTGATTACTTATTAGTCTAGGTGAGTTGATTGGTTTATTATCAACAAAAGTTATCTGAATGATTGTTTATTGGTCTTTAGAGCAATATAAATATATTAAAACAAAGCTTGTACATATTATTTTTAAGAAATGTAATGTTAAGAAAAATAAGCTAAGCCCGTTTTTGAATTGATTAGTTAATGTTTTTACTTCAGGGTTTCCACGATATTGTAGCCAGCGACGATGTTTCCTACCTCCACAACTTGACTGGCTTCACCTACCACTACAACTACCTGTTCGCCACCGGTGACCCCTTAGATAACGATCGATTCGAAGATTTCATCAACCTCAATGCGTCTCGGTTGGCCCTTCACGTCGGAGACAGGGAGTTCCATGACTCTAGCGAGGTCTCGTCCCACCTGTATGACGACTACATGAAGTCCGTCAAGCCTTGGTTGGAGGTCCTCCTAGAGAACTACAGAGTGCTGATGTACAACGGACAGCTGGACATCATCTGCGCCTACCCCTTGACGGCCAACCTCCTGAGGAAACTGGAGTGGAGTGGCGCCGACGATTACAGGACGGCCGAGAGGTCCCAGTGGCTGTCGGGTGGGGAGCTAGCGGGGTTCGTTAAGACGGCAGGGAATCTTACGGAGATCCTGGTCAGAAACGCAGGGCATCTAGTGCCAACGAGTCAACCCGCTTGGAGCTACGACCTCATCACGAGATTCACCTCGGGGCTTTCTTATAGTTAGCCGGAAACAATATCACACGCGTCCACTGTTAAATGCTCTAAAGCAGGGGCCAAAAAAATTTTTAGGCCCCAATCGACTTAAAACCTTATCAAACGTGCTGAGATGAGCCATCGTATCTTCATTCTGCTAAGTCTATTGATTTTTTATACACGTCTTATATAATGTATAGTAAATAAAATGTATTATATTTTACTAAACGATTTAATTTTCTCAAAACTTCCTAATGTCACCGATCAAGGTTAATTTAATTTTGGTCATACGCCATTATTATTTTGAATTAATTGAGATATTTGTGAGCTTAGAAGAATCAAGAAACAAATTTTAATAAGGATATAGTTTTCTTACGTGATTGACTGAGAATTGCCGCAATATTAACCGGTCGGTCACGATCCACGGGTTGCTGACCCATGGACTAATGCGTCATCCTTCCAATACAATGAGTTTCCGATGACTGAGAGATCGTGGCTCAGCTTTCAAACAAACGTATTGAGGTTGTTATATCGAAAATAGCTGTGGAGATAAATGATCAAAAATTAGAGATCTATGCATACGTAAAGTACCTTTAAAGTTATTTTCATTAAAAAAATAAGAGTTACTAATTTCTTAACAATGTTAAATAGTGCCTAGAAACGAAATTTAATCAAAATCCTTTTACCCAATTTTGAGAAAATTGATTTTTTGAAATTTTTTTTCGCCCTTAAGTAAACTACCATTAATTTTAGAGTTAGATATCTGATTTTGGTTGGAAGAACAGTAGAGAAAATCAAAACATATTTCTTTGAGGTCAACATTGATAATATTTTCTTATATTATTTGTGTTGTTTTATAGGTATTGATAGTATTTATCAAAAGCAACATCTTCAGATGACATGACTTTATGTATGAATATATTAACATTGTTTTAGTAACTTTAGTAACTAACTTCTACTGTTCTTCCTACCAAAATCATACTTATTCTATAACACCTTCGTGAAAACCATATGAAAATCCTATGTATCAAGTTTTATCCCATTCGGTAAAATTGTTTCGGCTCTAGTCCAAGTAACCGACAAACAGATAGACCATATTAAAAAAAAAAAATTG
>CABFOV010000298.1:137427-152630 GCA_902141375.1 Timema poppense
ATATTAAAAAAAAAAAATTGTACAAGGGGCCATAAAACGTCGACACGCGTCAAAATATTTAGTTCGATTTATCTAACGTTCCCAATACTTTATCTACCAGAGGGGTGTAAGAAAGTAAAAATTGCTCCAACATATTTTAACTATGTTAAGTTTTTATTCAAGAACCCAAGTGGAGGGTAGTGCTAAGCTAATTTATTCTGGTTTTATATGGTCAGGGAGGTCGGGGCTCGAATCCCTACTAGAGGAACTGAAGTTGGATTTCACTTCCATTGTTCCCCTAACTTTCTCCATTCAAATGCGGGTATATTTTCTAAAGATTCTTCTCAACTCATCCCTATCAAACAGATGTAAATAATATAAATACACATAATCCGAAAGGCTAGAAATATACGTTGAAAAAATAAATATATTTAGAGACATTTCTCATGTCTGGCTTACCAGTAACTGACAGGTCAGGATTCAAATCTCAGCCAGTAGCACATAATGTTCTACTCCACACAAATGCGTATACATTTTCTTAAAATCCTACCTTACTCATTAGTGTGATTAAAATGCGTATAGCCTGGACGGAAAGTAATACGCGGTTGAGGAAAAAACAAAGTTAAATAATGAGTGGTATTTTAAGAGGAAGTAATGATGTTAATGCCTGTAATGTTTCTATACCAACTTTTGAATATATAATCTATAATTGAACTTTACTCCAACAGACGGTAGTAATTTACCTAAGGGAAAGTTCTTACGGCTAAAAATAAATGAAAGGAGCAAAAATAACAGATTACGATGACGTTCATTAGGATGTTTATCGCATAGCTCTAGGAAACTTGAGCAAACGGTAATCTAGATTACAAAATTACCATATAAAGTGAGTGCATTGAGAGTTAAATTCTGGTAAACGTTCTTTTTTTTTTTTGCTCTTATATCACATGTTTCGTAATATATCACGCCATATAGAAAGTTAAATTCATTTTTGTATTATTACGAAAGAAATTATCAACACGCCATTAATAGACTCTCTTTAAAATAGCACTATTCTATTCTGATGTATGAGTTTCACTAAAAGATTTTTGTTATTTTTTCCTCCATTTTTTTTTTACTCATCTGGGAATAAACGCATTATAATTATGTTAATATGGTTGGGTTGAGGATTTAAAATTTTAGAGGAAATATACCCATATTTTAATGAAGGCAGTGTGGGAAACCATTCAGAAAATAAAAATCATCTTGAGGACATTTGGTCGGGATCTCTAACCTTTCCGTCACTGTCAGACCAGACTAGATGAGACTTATGTATTTTTATTCGTATTTCATCGTAGCAGGTAAAGTGTATTTTAAACAGGAAGTCAATTTAAATTGATTTCAAGTGTGTTCTAAAAATGAACACCGAAAATTTGTTCTAATATGAACCATGCAGGGTTTTTTTCCTCTAGTATGAGTGATGTTGGTATCAGTGTATCTGATTAGCCTAATTTTCAATACAATATTAGCTTTTAAACATGAAGGATTTATAGCCTATAGTTCAACTTAACGTAAGACAGACACCCAGACAGAATACGAATGGGTTTAGATTCAAAGGCTTATGCCATAGTCACGATTAACTCAATATCCACGTGAATGTGTGATTTTCATAAAGTAACTTAATAACTTTCGCAAAACACAACCTACGAATTTGAACTATTTGAAATAATATTGTTCAATAAATTGTAGCTCTACCAGTTAAGATTGATTAGGCTTCAAGTATTTGCAACAGAAACTTACTAGAGCTACTACATAAAGTGTAAGAAGAAGATATCGAACTCTATTGAATAAGCAAACAATTGATAAAGTACTAACCTACTTCGATGGCCGCATCGTCTAACGCGTCACTCTCGCAATATATTAGACTGCCAATTACAGGAGATTGAGGTTCTAATCCTAGTTGGGTGTACTAGGGATAGTTATTCCTAAATGGTTTTCCAATCTCCCACCACACGAGAATAACCTTAACGTTACGTTACGTTGTTTTACATTACGCGGACGCTAATTAAACGTCAATTTGATCGTGATCCCCAGGCATTTCGAAATGAGTATCCTTGTTAAAATATCAAGATATAATTTTCCCGTGCTCACAACATTTCATAGATATGCCACGTATCTATTTGAAAGATAAATGTTTTGTAAACAAATAAATCCTGAAATGCTGCCTGCATACAAATAAAACTATTTTTGAAAATAGAATGAAGCAACAAATTCACTGTTTCATTCTAAATACGCGCAAACTACATTACCTTTACACTACCCGGATAATAAATCTAAAGAATCACATCTAAAAGCATATGAAAAAAGGGTCTATGAATCATTTTGTGTATAGTTTTTAGGTTTATGTTTTTATACTGCTAATGCACATAGAGGGGGAAAAAAGAGAGCTATGGAATTAGGAGTCTTGATAAAAGAACTAATAAAATAATATTCAATATATCTCTATATCTTTAATATGAAAGTGTATATTCTTCTAGGAACCAATATCGACCTAATTTATGGGTCTAAATTGACCAACGAGGACTTTAATAGAAATGTGTTGACCTAAAGATGCAACCGTTATTAAAATTGCAACAATTTTTCCGAAAATTTAAAAGGTCACCCCCTCCAGTCCCTCTTCCCAAACGCATCTCCAGAATCGCTGGGGCTATATGGACCATCTTCGGATGGGAGTTACCCCTTCTGGCCTTACTAAAATAAATGCCCTCATCTCAACCTCCTCTCCCGTCCCTCCCCTTCCTCAGACTCGTCTCTGGTACCGCTAACTATTTTTGCCTTAGTATAGCGCGATTTTCGCACGGGTTTGCAAGTTTTACTTTGAAACGTATAGAAAGACCTTGAGGAGATCGTATACCAAAGTGCTGAGACTTATTGCAAACGTCCAGAAATCCTTGGTTATTTGAGAATGGATTTGTTATTCCAAAATATAATTAACGTAAAAATGAAGGTGAAAAATATCAATATGTCCTTACAGGATTAAACACCTTCTAGCTAAAATTGTTTGATTAAAAATGTTAACAGAATAGATTATCCCCTTTTTTAAAAATACGTTTTAAGTAAAATGTCCCAGTTCTGAGATCAAAGTACATTCTTAGAAACAAAGGTCTAGCCTTCTTCAAAAAAAATATGGACGTCACGATACCTGTTTTTCTCGATTCCAATTCTTAAGTTCAACCTCGATTTTTCGATTCTCGATTCCAATTCTTGAACATTTCCTTTTTCATTATTTTTCCAAGCATTATTGTATATAAAATCTAACGTTCCTGATACCCTACTCCCCCCTCAATGTGAAACTTTGACTCGACCATCACACATGGTCGCTTGAAACTTTAAATCCCACTATCTTATAGATATTTGTTAATATTTACTAAACACAGTATAAGTCCTCAAAACTGAAAATCAAAATCATAGAATTCAAATAAACTCTAAATTAATACAATAAATTGTGGATTTTATAACGGAGAGAACACATTTCACACGTTACAAAAATGTTAAGTCGTCCGCTATAACTAATCCTACGTTAGCTCGCCAAAAATTAGTGAGGAAGTTTTGGCAACAATATACTGATAATCTATTGAATCAAATAAATATAGCGGCCGGGGTTCAATCCTTGGTCCCGGCACAGATTTATCTGATTACCTAACCCTTCCTTCACCTCTGACAAGACATCTTGTGAATGTGGGGAATGCCAGGCCTCCACCGTGGTTCGGATTCCACGTTAAACTGTAGGTCCTCCATTTCATCTCACAATCACCCTACCATTACACATTAGCGTAAATGCGTATAACCCGAACGGGTAGTAAGAGGCGGTGCTAATAATAATAATAATAATAATAATAATAATAATATAACTTTTTTGCTTTGTTTGTATAAACTACATCGATTTTTGTCTTATTTTTATTATTTAAAGGGCTGAATAAAATATAAAAGTGACAAATAATATAATTACAGGAGAGCAGCCATTTTAATTTGATAGGAATATCGTAGCTTTCGATATACACGATGTGATATATCAATTAATGATAGATATATCGATATATTACGGAAAATTGATGACCTTAGTCTACGCATTATATATCGATTGTTTGTTTAAAATCGATTAATATATTCTGACAGTCTCACTCAATTTTTATTTTTTTTTAAAGTATGTCAAAGTTGTTAAGTTTTTACCTCTTGTTACTGTCAGAATTTAATTATTTTTCATGTAGTACACCTCATAATGTTAGGGTCGTATTATATTTGGGGTCGTACTATATTCGGGCCTTTACGGTATATTTACAATTTGCCGACATTTAAGTGAAACGGCATTATTTTGAATGTTACAGTTTTGTTTAGTTGGAAATTTTATTGAGAGTTAAGAATCGAAGTAGCGAGAATCGTAATATTAAGATTGATTCTCGATTCTTTCGATACCAGTAAGAATCGAGCGTATCGAGTTTGACAGTCCTAAGATAAAGTCATTCTTAACAGAATCTCAGTATAAAATTATACCGGCCTCTGTGTCTAATGGTTAGCGGCCCTGGCTACTGATCTAGAGGGGCTGGATTCGATTATCGGTGGTTCCTAGGTATTTTTCTCGAAAGACGAACTGTTCATATGGTATCTATAGCCTGATTGGTTAGGCAATTGTAGAAAACCTCCAAGGTATACCCTAGTCACTGTTCTATTACAACGGAGATGGTAAAAGTCTATATACACGGTGACCGTACTATATACTGCATATCTAAATATATATATTTAATAGTTTTGCTTCAGAATTGCCACTACTATCTATAAGAAATACCGCAGTTTTGATATGTTGTTTCGATTAGGTGGAGCCCTTAAGATCACTGACCTTTAGGCTATGTTTTCTTGAAACCCTCCACATTTATTATTATTAATCGTGAAGCGTCAATACATATGTCTGACTAATATATTATTAGTCCAACTGATATTTGGACACCTTATCAGCTTAAAAGAAGAATTAGTTTAACTCCCCTTGGTGAGAAAAACTGTTTAAACACAGTGAGAATATATCAACAGTTTATATTCAATTAATTACCGTAGTCAACTGTGTTGTTAGCTTTTAAACCCTATAAATTACTTACACATATTTTTTTAATGTGAGGATTTTGTTTGGTTCTTCACTGATTCCCACATTATATTCCACTTAAATATGTTTATTCGTGAGATTGAATGACGCAGTATAGTTAATTCTATGTGAGTAAGCTAAATATTATTTACATTAAGGTGGTCGCATTGGTCAGAGAGAAAGTATCAATCTCTACCAGGCCGCAAGGCTTAAAATACAATAGTATGTGTAATTTTATGGAACTACCTTTATATTCTATCTAAATTTATAGTTTCGCATTTCAACTAAAACCACGCTTTGTCAAGTCAATAAGAGAGGAAAGAAAACTACAAAATTTCCTATCTTAAGGTAAAGAGGAAAGCTCGCTACTAGTTCTCGAATAACTTAACATTTTATATTGTTATACTATACAAAAATTACTGTATTTTATAAAGGAAGGTTAAATCTATAGGCCTTTTTAATTAAGCATAGTTTTATAGCTCCACAAACATGGTTAAAAGTCGTTGAAAATTAGTTAGTTTCACATTTTCACGCATTTTATTTCCTATTAATAAAACTAAACTATAGGCCTGTCGGGTAAAAAAGAGCCCTGTTACTTTAATTTTGGGTGAACCATATTTTGAAATAACCATCGTAGATATAAATATTGCATTAGAGCTGTACGTCTGCACGGCAATAATTCTTCTCTTACAGAAGTGGCCCCCTTAATAGTTGGATATAAAGTTGGTATTATGACAGGGCTCCCGATGTCATTAAAAATAAATGGTACGACACAATCTCCAAAACTCTCTCATATTGTATATTATAGCTTCAAAGGAGATTTAAAATCATAAGTTTCAGTAAATTACCCTAAAGTAAGCTGTTCTCATAAATAACACACGTCACCTTGTTAACGACAATAATCAATTTTGAACCAAATTGTAAAAATGTATTTAACAAATTTCAAATTTTAAAAAATAACTTATTTGTAATCCACCCTTAATAATTTAAAAAAATATATTCTTATTCATTATAAAAAAACTACTCCCAGTTACCCATTTTGAACTCAATATTCAAGATCAATTTTGAAGAATTTCAAATTTTCTATAATTTATCGTAAGTAAATAACCCTTAAATGAATTTGACTTGAAAAATAAAGTTACATAATTATTGATCATCTAAAATAGTCCCTCAACACCTATTTCGAACAAAATCATTAGAAATATTATAGATATATTATTCTAGAAAAACAAATATACATAACTATTTATATTGTAAGAAACTTAACAGATACGCATTTTAAACAAAATCATTAGTGGGTTGAGGTCTGTAAAAACAGTATTGAGTTGTCAATTTGAACAAAAATCACAAAATGTCCTGTATCTGGGCCTTATTATATTTAGTATATACTTTTCTTACGAATGAACTTACAACTAAAAAAAGTTCCTATATCTATTTTCACATATTCATATGTAAAGTCTATGTGATATAAATCTGTCTCATTGGATAGATAAGTATTACCCAAACCTATGGAATAAATACAATAAAATAGTCAAATTCTATCAATTTTAGTCTAACAAAATACGTTTTATATTTTCTATAAGGTGCTTCAAATGTCCATTCTTAAGAAAATCAAGAAATAAAAATATTGTGATTTGGATAGGCAGGGATTCTTTTTCCCCTTTAGTTAAGATATGTAACGTGTACTTTCTGAATCTGATTATATTAGCACTCAACTTATAGACTAACTTATAATCTAGAACCGACACAACATCCAGCCCCCACCCATCAATTCATCACTGTGAAAGTGCAAACCCACATTTTACCAAAGATAAATTACTCGGCCATGCCAGGAATCAAAACCGGCACCTTGGGTTTAGTTGATAGACACGCTACCGACTGAGGTAATATGTAGAAGAGCAAAGAGTTGACCTAAAAAATTCTTCACCTGGCCACGATAAACAGTAAAAATTTATTTAGAGTACTTTCAAAAATTAATAACTATGTTATTGTTTAGAGCATTCTAGTGTATTGTGAAAAAACAAGACTTTAATTCAACATTCTCTTATAATGAAGATTGCTAACTATAATGACTTACAATTGATCAGATTTAGATTCAATACTATGCAAACGAATTTGAATTTTTCTATATTTCAGTATTTTCAATTAAGTTTTTTTATTTTTTATTTCAAAAGGCCAACACTTCGAGTTATAACACCCACAGGTAACCAGGAAGCGTGGTAAAAAACAACCAAGGAGTCACAAGAGAAAATGGACAGTTTTATTTTAATTAAGTCAAGTATAAAGGTAATGAAGGTACATCATATATTCCCAAGATGGCATTAAAGAGCCAATGTGCCATCTGGCAACAAACATCAATCCAAGACGATTTAAACTTAGCCTTCATAAATATACACCAGATATAAAGTCCCCAAAGGGAACATAGTTAAAGTAAAAACTCTAGATTCTAAATCCTATACAAGTCTCCTAAATATTTGGCAGATGGTTGTTAGTTTAATCTCCTCAAGAGAGTGGACGACCTTGGGCCAAAGGTGAATAACAAAATCTCTAGTCATTAAAAGAGAATTTACAATAACCCTTTCTATAAACATGAATAGGATAACTCCGTATTCCCAAGGTCAAAAGCGCTAAACCAAAACATATAATACTTCAAACTGACCGCCGCAAAAGCGTATGCAAATCCAAAAAGCAAAAAGGCTTAATTTTAAATAATATATACATAGGATAGCAATTATCGTCTAAATATATACGAAATTGTGAAGCAATAAAATTTACTTTAAATATATATATATATAAATAATGCATTCTGTCAAAGCAGACACAAATATAATAAAATAAAGTGATTTAATCTAAAATATATAAGTCTCAACCATTGCCGTTGAAGTCTATACATAAATAACAATGGATAATTTAAATATATGATTTAAATTGAAGTATATAAATATATTTCATAAACCACCGTTAGAATTTATACAAACTAACATGATAACCTGACTTGATTTAAATATATATAGAATAATCCACGCAATTAAATCGTGCATACATTAGCATAATAACGTCCCAGAAACTTGTGAATATACCAATGTAATCGGTTAACTGAAATAAGTGAAGATGAGAGCGCGCCACAAGTACGCAATGAGTACTAACGCAAATCATGATTTCTCATTAAGACAAATATTATTGACTCGCGGTTCATCCACGTTAAAACCCACCATAAAACCCATCTACAAAACATGAGTATGTTAAAGTAAGCCCAAACAATAATTTAGAAAGGAATCCCTCCCCATTATTTATATCAGAACAGAATTTAGAATAAAGTTTCCTAGCCCTAGTTTATATCGGCACCCTCATCTTTTTTTTTTCTCTAGTATTTTTATTTCTTTTTTTTTCTTATTATCTAATTACATAATTTTTTTTTTACAAAACACAAATCATTGTAGAATATATACATTTTTCCCAACCCCTTGGGGTTCTTAAAAAATAAATTATATTGGAATTAAATTAATTGTTTTATCTGTTCATTTCAGATCCCCTAAATGGGGCACAATAATACATATATGGTGGGGGGATTTGTGTTCCCCCCCACACGGCCCATATGACCCGGTAGGTCTTGTCTTCTGACGGGTCGGCGGGTGCACTTGGCGAAACTTCCACTCACACTACCCGTCGACNAGGTAAACTATACCAGCCATTATATAGCAAATACAACCTACACATGTTCTCAGAGGAGGGGGAAGGTAAGGCGGAAACAAAGAACAAAAGAAGGGAGATGACTAGCGCTCTCGAAGCTTAGCGGTCAGTCCAGTAACCACTTTAAGTTTACAGAATATCCCAAATGGTGGAACCGGAAACGGTCTTGATCAAGTTAAGTCCTTGTTTGTTGTGGGCGGGGCTTCGATGACGTCCGAGGCACTGACCAGAGTCTCGTTTCATTAGATGTTGTTTAATCCAAGGGAGAGGATGTCATAGTGTGTTTGTGCTCCATCAGACGGTGCGAAGCCAGGTCGGTGGTGAGTGTTGTAATTCCATATTACTGGGGGGTGTAATGATATCGATTTTTCCTGTTTTTTAATATTCGAGATCATATTTTAAAGTAAATATATTAATATTTCTTCTTTTCAGTTGATATAAAGTAAACCCATCTTTTCTAGACTACAGCCATGTTTATTTTTTCTTTCGTTTAGCTGCACGTGTCAGAAGCATGGTTTTGTTTCCGCGTTGTATTACGCAGTAATTTAATAGCAGGTGCAGGGTAACGCGTCTGTTTTCTTAATTTGCGCGCTCATAGAAACTAACCCCATTGGTCGATGGAAAGAAAGCAAAGAGTGGTCTGGGTTCGAGAGTGTGAACTACGGGGTTCCCACTCCTCGACTCAAGAAGACGTTAGTTTTGTAGACGCGTCTTTCTTCTTCTTCAAACGGCTTCCCCGCTTGACGTATAGTTAAGTAGGCGTGCTTAGGAGGGTAATATCATAATGTTTGAATAAATGGGCATACTGTCCATTAGATGTCTATCATGTTCAGTGTTTATAAGTTTGTCGAGCTGTAATTTTACAATCATGTAGAATAAACTCAATTATACTTTGAAATATACGGTAGTTTAGTACATACATACTAGTATCCACGCATACAACTTTAAATAAGGTGGAGTACAATTAAGAGTAACAACGTGAGATGTTACAAATGGCGCACAACGTGGCAGCAGTTAAGATCAACAGCCAGATGTTACAAATGGCATCTCAACAAGGTAACAATTAACGACAGTGATACGTAGTACTTTACAATTGGCATTCCAATGTGAAGAGGTTCTGTACGTTACAATTGGAGTTCCAAACAGAGGCAGACAAAGACGGTATGTTACAGGGGTATGCGTTAGATGTTGTCATTTGTTGTAACATCGTTACAGAGTCTTTGAAATATGTAATATTTTAAAGCATTGCAATTTTTTCCTGAAAAAAAACCCCCACTAACTTTAGTATTATTTAAAAATTAAATATTAAGATTTATTTATTGAGAATAGTTACATTAATTTAAAATTAGAAATATTAATATCCCATGTCACAGAAAGGATTTTATTGTTTAAAAATATTATTTTAGATAGGTATAGGCTCATTGGGCCTTTTTTTCATCCACGTGTTTCACGGATGATTTTCACATTTTAAAAATTATTTTTAAATCCTTATGTTCCCAGAATAATTTCTATCAGACAAAAAAAAATTACAAACAGCTTAAGTTGTGTACAATTTTGAGAAATATATACAAGTAGTGAAAACAACTTAAAAATACAACTTAAAATTGGTTACATTAAATTACATTCGTTCTAATTATAAAAAATTTACCTGTAGTACATTTGGTTTGACATTTTGCTGTTAAAAACTTCAATGCACTGAAGGAAAACAGCATATCATTATTTTTGTGTGTTAAACATTTTACTAGCCATCCGGGATATTTCTATGTTTACAGCAATGGGTGTAGGTACGAGGTAGGTATAATTTAAAGGAAGTGTAAACACACTTGTGAGTAGAGAGAAGGAAAAACATTCATGAAAATAAAAAACTCAGTATAACCTGTCAAGATTTAAACTTTGACCTCTCCTGTCACCAATAAACCTCGCAAAAAGATGCTGAAGCATTTTATCAGTGTATATACCAGTACGGGTGTGAAATAAATGGGTATGGGAATCTTCTTCCTTGATTTCAATACTATTTAAGTTGGTTTTGATAAATTTTGAAAATAATTGTAAACTTTTACCTTTCGAAGTGGAATCCATTAAGCACTGCGGGTGTCCTGAAACTTATTTTTGAAATTGATTTTTTATTTTAAACCAATTTTACTCTAATTTTTAACGAACTCTTGTGTACCAATGTTTAATTTTTGCTGTCACTTTAAAAAACAAATACTAAAAGTGAAATTGTACATATCAATATTCAATTTCATTCCGTTATTGATTGCAATAGTTCTAACAGCTTCATTTGAATAATACATTAATTGCCGACCAAAACCTCTCGACTGAAATCCAAACCCTAGATTACGTCTCGATAATGAATCATTTGAACACTGATTATACCAGTTTTGACATGTGTGTCCCTGTATTTAATTATTGACGTCAACATTAGTGACGGTAAATAACAACACAAATCAGAAAAGAATGTAATATTGGTTTCACCAAAACAAGTGGGAGCGAAAAAATAAAACAGTCGAGTTTACATAAATTTCGTTGACACAAAATGATATTGGGCTGTACAACGCTAATACTAAGTTAGTGTTTATAATTTGTAAATCAAACTAATCACATTTAGTCACTGAAATAATGAATATACACATTCATATAGATGCCGTGATTGATAGTGTTTTGCAATGTAAGCCTAATTCCAATAAAACTCTATCTGGTTGTTTGACGCTTCACGAGTCAATTTTACAATGACGGCTCATAATTTTAGCCATTAGATTTCAGATATGTAAATGGGAGATTCAATTAACCTAGATATGATATATTATTTTTTCCCTAAATTAAAGTTTTTCATCTTTGGATATTTTTGAAAATTAAAATTTTGGGCATATCTCCGGGGTATATTTTGGTTTTGTAAAATTATGAAAATTGGTTGGATAGAGATCTCTGAGGGTCGTTGTCACAAGGAAAATATTTCTTTTTTAAATAGTGTGTATTCGTGGTAATGCACTGGCCTGAGGATCAACAACCGGTCGATTTCGCGGTAGTTTTCATTCGATCGTATAAGAAAAACCCGCCTCGGTTGCGTATTTGGTTAACGCGCTAGTCGTGTTGAGCTCTACTGCTGAGGACGGGGAGATCGAGGTTCGAATCTCGGTCGGGTGAACTGGGGGTGGTTTTTCCTAAATGGTTTTCCACTCTCCCTTCACGCAAATGCGGGTTCACTTACTCTAATTAAACCTTCCCAATTCCTAATCCATTAGAGTAATTAGTACTTAAAGCGTGTAACCCGAACGGGTAGTAAGATTATTATTAGCACCACGTCTTACTACCCGTTCGGGTTATACGCACTTACGCTAATGTGTAATGGTAGGGTGATTGTAAGATTAAATGGAGGACCTACAGTTTAACGTGGAATCCGAACCACGGTGGAGGCCTGGCATTCCCCACATTCACAAGTTGTCTTGTCAGAGGTGAAGGAAGGGTTTGGTAATCAGGGGTAGTAAGACGCGGTGCTAAATATTATTATATTATTATTATAAGAAAACTATATAAGCCATTAAAGGTTGACCTTTGAGTCCTTTAAACTCTCAAATGTTAAGAATAATATTCGCTTTTGATCAAAATTACCTTGATCAGCCATAATCAGTTATGTTGTAGATACATACATATCTAATCCCACCGTTCTCTTACGGAGTAGGCAAGAAACTGTGCATGTATATAAACAAAAATACAAATGTGTACAGAATCCATCCTCGCTAACTTTCTACACAATTCCCTATCCTTGCAAACTCCTGTCGTTTCAACAAAATCCATACATCAAGTCATAAATGCTATTCTATTTTTAAAACCCCTGTTTATCTTTTTCACACATTCGTCTACCCCATTTAACGCCTTACATGACTTACTCTTTACTTTTGCTTTTATCCACACACTCTACCATTAAATGTGGTCAAAGATTTTTAAAAAAGGTTCATACAAAAAACAGTGGGGCATCAAGAAGTGTTTTTGCTTCATAAATCATTTAGGTCTACTAAGCAATTCTAAGTACTATTCTAGCAGTTCTTATACTAATTATTCATAAAATTATGAAATTATGTAAGAGACTCAGTTTTATAATGATTTATTTTATTACCCATGACTGAATTTAATATTTTATCTTTGTAAGTGTCTAGTTTCAGTAGAAGTAGCCTGAAAGTAATGAAACAACCAATTTTTCAATAAAAATTAATAATACAATTTATTTTAAATTTTAACAACATGCTATTATTATTTAGTTTATAGAAAAAGTAGTAATTTCATAGAATAACTAATTAAAGTTAATAAAAATGTATTTATTTCATAATTCAACTGACCCATTCAAGTACTTCATGAAATACCTAGATATTTTTTGAAATAGCTGAATTTTACACTTTAACGCTAATATATACAAATAATAAAAATCAAAAGTAGACTGGAGAAACGATGAGTGATAAGTTTACAAGTCCATCAGTGCAAAAAATGTTAGCGACCCCTGTACTCGATTAATGTTCGCGTTACCACCAATCCTCTTATCCAAGGGCTTGGAAACTACGTCATCGACCCTGGCGGGTGCCACAGACGCCCTAAAGCTCTGCTTGGATAAGCGAAACGTGTAAACAGTGGTCAGCGGGAGGCTCTCACCCAGCCCCTACCCCCTCCCCTTGTGGAGTAGTGTCTCCACACCTATCTCTAGGAGTCCATATCCGGTTCACAAATTTCCATTCCAAATTCTAAGATATATCTTGTTCCTTGTTTCAGAAACTATCGTGAAATACGACAACCCACTCTTACAGTTCAGTCAACATCTTGGTGTGACCAATTGTTTGGTAAAGTGATGAAATTTGTTCTCGTGCTCTCCTTAAGGGAGAATTAGATAATGTCAATATGCGTCTGTCTGCTTCTGTTTCTGCTAACGTTGAAGTTACTAAGGTTCGCGTAACATTAAAGTTCGTTAGGATAATATTCTAACGTGTTTGATTATGATATTTTAATATAAATAAAAACGTTATGCTGTTAGTTTTTGGTATTGCTTACTAATTGTTATTTAAAAAGTCAACTGGGTATACAATGGTTCCCCCTTAAATTATCAGTTAAAAAACCATTACAGAAATATCAGTTCCTCTCATTCCCCTTCCCCGAAGTAAATTTCTGGGTGATCCACTAATCATGTCAAGTGAGGCTTCATTTAGTTGTGTAATTATCCTTCAATAATTCAAAATTTACTAACATTATTAAATGTCCTATAATACGTAATAATGGTTACAATGGACCGGGTGAATAGGATTGAAAGATTTGGGAATCGGAAATCGGAAATCTTCTCTTGAACGTTAAAGGAAGCCCTATCCGGGTAGGAAAGCCACGTAAAGGGTTGGTGGCAGGTTTGGTGAAGTGAGGGAAAGGAAGGAGGAAATCGGCAAAGTAGATGTAAGGAAAGGCGAGGGGAAAGGATATAGCGCTTTTCTTTCCGGCCAATTTGCTCCTTAATCCCCCAAACCCTACCCCACTACATTTTCCGGGAAAGAAATGATGCCACAAGGATCAAGGGTGAAGCTTAGGGCTTCTATAGTTCAACGATGAAGGGGTGTGGGATGGAAACAGAAATATTAAAAAAAATATATGGGCGTTTTATTACATTCTTACTATCTGCATTGTTGGTCACGATTACTAACGTCAGGCTCGTCTAGTCTGTATTTATTAACTCAAATTACAGCTAGGTGTAGGCCTACTAAGTGTGTTTCTTTCCTAAATAGTTTCTTACTCTCACTACACACAAATTCTGGTACAGTTAATCAAGATTTTTACCTTCCTCATCCTTACCCCATTGACGCGATTCAAAATTCTGATAGCCCTTATAGATACTAAGACGTGATGGGATTTATCTGGTAGAAACATTGAGTTTAATTTTCTTCCCGTGGTGACCCCAACAGTTGTTGAATATTTGTTAAGGGCAGCACCGCCAGGTGCTCGAACTGAACCCGGTACCAGGGAAAAAGCGCAGGCCTCCTCAAGTTGTTTTACTTGACTTTATTTGAATATCCCTAGAAGATATTTTGAGTGGTCTTCTTCTGGAAATATTTAGAAAACTAGATTTCTTTAGAAGCTATTTGGAGCTGTCTTCCTCCAGAGATTTATGAAATTGTGTTGTCCCTAAAAGCTATTTAAAGAGATATCAGCCTTGAAACATGTTGAATATTAGAAGCTGAATATAGACGCTATTTGAAGTGGTCTTCACTCAGATTTGTTTATGATTATTGGATGCGTTTTGGAGGGGTTGTAACCTTGATTTTTAAAAAAGATTCCCAGAAGATATTTAAAATGGTCCTTTTCCAGCAACAGTTGGGAAATTGGATGCTATTGGAAGTTATTATTATTATTATTATTATTATTATTATTATTATTATTATTATTATTATTATTATTATTATTA